>JBAJNP010013446.1:0-12116 GCA_036877545.1 Yasuhikotakia modesta | reverse complement strand
CTCTTATGTCGTTTTAAACCTCTATGGCTTATTTTCTTCACTGAACACAATATCTTAAAGTCACTTAAGTTTACTAATACTTTACTCTTTTTTTAAGCAATTTTTTGTTTTTTGTTTTTAACTCATGGAAAAAAGCAACCAGTACTTTCTTCAAATGTCTTTTAGCAGACGCTTTCACTGAGAAAAAAGTTTGGAAATGAGCATGACACGTTTTTTGGTTAGATCAGTAAAAGATACATCTGAAAGGTCAATGCAAGACCCTCTCTGGTAAAGACAGTGAGCTCTCTCACCTGAGCCCAACTTCCTTCCTCATTTTCCTGACAGTCAAACCCCAGTGTGACAGCGTGTTAGAGCAGAGGAGACAGCATTAGCAAAACTCTCTTCAAGCTACAAAACTTACTGAGCTCCACCCAGTGGATACCAAACAACCGCATTGGTGTTGGCTGTTGCCAGGTAACATATTGCAAATGCAGTTAGTAAATATTAAAGTGTGAGTAAAGTGCAAAAACAACTAGGAACAGGACAACAATTAAAAGCACAAAGAAGCATGCAAAAATCACTGGAGCACTGGTTAGGGTATTTTGCATTGCGGAGAGTATTGGGGGGGTAGTGGGCTGGGGAAAGAACAGCATATGGGTGGCACTGCGGGCACATGGGAGTCACCCAGATGGACTAACCATTTTAGTAGAGGCTGCCATGTTTTCCATCTCCTCGTGAGTCACCCACACATTTCCGGAAGACTGTACAGTGAAAAAGAGACGCAAGTACACACTGATAAGTGATCACGCAGGGTGCAGTCTTCCTAGACACCATAAACAGTGACTGTTTACCGCAAGTGCTGCAATTTTAGACAACAAATCAAGATTTATTTCTCATTAATTTCTTTAAAATGAGGAAAGTTAAGAACATAATATTGTCTTTAGTATGTTTTCAGTATTTTGTAGTGAAATTTGGACATGATGCAGACCAGATTCAAACTAGCATCTCCAACATGAGCGCCACAAAACAACGTAAAGCTCATGCTAACAGCTTAGCCACGGCACTGATTAGGGTCAAGAAGGATCAGAAGCTGGTGGTTTGAGAGCTCTTACGGTGCGTGAGGTGAGTGGCGCTGAGGGACTCGTGAGTGAAACCATCTCCTGAATGGCCAGTCTCAGCTTCAGCCGATGCAGCGGGTTACTGATGCCAATCTCTCTCTGAATCTCTGTGTCCGACAGCGCCGACATGATCGCGCCGCTCTTCACGTTGGCGCGACACGCCGCCACGTACCAGGCCGGCATGCCCACCCACAGCTTGAGGTTGTCAGAGAGAAAAGCGTCAAAATGCATCTTTATTATCTTCATCATCATCAGAGCGAGTGAGTAATTACGGTAATTATTGTCATCCGCAACCCCCGTGATGTGTGTGATTATAATGGTGAAGATCATGAGTGTTTGGATCATTACTGCGCTGTGGGAGGTGGAGAGGCTGCTGGATGTCTTTGTACCTCGAGCCAGGAGACGACAGTGGGACCGTCCCACTGAGCGAACGGAAGTCCTTTCCTCCTGGCGTCCTCCAGCAGCTCATGTCTGATAGAAGCAGAGAATATATAACCCCAGCAGATACCAGTCATTTTAGTCTGAATATATATGAAGCCATCTATCTATCTTTGTGTATATCTATCTATCCATCCATCCATCCATATAAAATTAAACAATTTCTAAAACAATATATGTATATACTTCACAGTGAATGTATACTTTTATAATAATAAACCAAATGAAGCACAAACTACCATAATTGCTAAAGCAAACATTTATTTTATGCGTTATTTACCACAGTTAATTTTAAAATGTGCAGTTACATTACATTGACCACAATCTCCTCTGCTATCCAGATACTAGCCATTTAAACCCCCATCAGCTGACCATGACACCGAACATATTGGAGGTGCCTGACTCTTTTTTACAGAACACAGTATTCTCTCTGGACAGAACATTATTATATGTGACTGTAGGCACAATTCAATTTCTTTTCTAACACCTAGGCAAGTACATTTTGTTCTTACCACAGTGCCAAAGAACAGACACACACACACACACACACACACACACACACACACACACACACTTGAACTCATCCACATAAAAGGTGTTAATTAGGAAACCTATTTTTTCTGTCACATTAATAGAAGCATAGGTTCCACAGACAGGACAGTAAAATACCTAAATGAGGCTTTTAGAAGCTTTTTACTAGCCTTTTATTAAGTGTTATTTGTTAGCTTGTTTAACTGCAGGGAACTTTGCCATCTGATTGATCGGTCATTTCACATCGGTTTCAATTGAGCTGTTTAAATTGGGTAACAGGGTCATGTACGGACCTCACTTCCTGTGACCTGTATGAGTAATGAAAAAGGAAGACTCACTTTTTCTTCATCCTGCGGTCTCTCTCTGCCTGTGTGCCCAATTTGCCCAAGGTCATGGTATCTCCAATACTCATCTCAAAATCTGTGGTTCAGTCAGATGATGCAAAATCAGTTATTTAAGGAGATTTCATTGAACGCTCAGTTCTTTGCAATGATAATAAAACCATAAATGTGTATTTTGCATAGAAATTTACTGTACCTGGAATAACAGGTGGTGTTATCTGGCCATCTTTGCTCATGGGCTGGTCTAAACGTGCTTTCTCCTTTTTGCCAAAGAGACGTCCGATAGATGATTTTATGCCCTTCTTTTTGTTGCCGCTAGACAGTAAAAGAGAGCGAGAAAGACATTTACATCGGTGCATGAAACTGGCCAAAAGTCACTCCATTTTAATGGGGTATTTCCACAGCAATAAGCAACAAACGCAACAACAGAGACATGTTGAATTACAACACATATGCATCTGACATGTTCATGGAACAACTCAAAATGTTATTAGACAATTTAAAATGGCAGATTAAACAAACACATCCAATGCATTTATTGTTTGCAAGTTTGTTTTACACCACTCCCATGAAGTTTATATTGTGTACCATTCTCTTTACATGCATTATCTGTGTGTAATCTTTTAATTAAGCAAATGTTGTGTTAGTCCTGCATTTTCATTTGGATCTACCAAAGCTGATTCTCAGTCACAAACAGCACGACTCCTCCCAGACATCATGTATTTATATGAAGCATTAATTCCTGAACGAGCTGGGCTATTTTACCTCACAGCAGTGATGTGCAAGAAGACTGACTGACTTCTTAATTCAAAAAATAATTACAGAGTAAATGTGTGGTCTTGAGTCTGAGTGTGAGACACCCTTCAAAAACCTTTTTAAAAATTAAACAAGCCAGACTGCAGTGTTTTTTTCATAGTGGTTCTCTATGAATTGAAAGAATTGAAAGAATGAATTGAATCATAAAGTTTAGAATATCTAAAGGTGAGGAAATGACGACAGAATTTTCACCCTGGAGAACCTTTGCAGAGAACATTAAAACCAACACAAACACATTCTGACTATTTTTAAACAAGATGCGGAGACTCACGGTTGCTAACTGAGACTCAGATGTGAGCTGCACAAACTATAAGAAGATACAAAGGCAAGCTGACAGTAATTAACTAGTTTAAAGACCCATAGTCTCAAAGCAGTTTAGTGTGTGTGTGTGTGTGTGTGTGTGTGTGAAACAAACTCACAACCTCCTCAAGTGTGCCTACTGGGTAAAGGGTCTAATCTAGCTCAATCAGAGAGAGATCTTTTAACACCTGAGACGTGACTGTCTGTGGATTTGTGTGTGTGTTTACCCTCGGCCGTCCTCCAGACTTCCTGTTAGCTGAGCGAAGTTCATTTGGTCAAGTCTGAGACTGCGAGGGGACGATGGGGGCGAAGTCTCACACTTTATAGTGGCCTTATCCTCTCGAGCTTCCACAGGGGACTGTTACACACACACACAAAATTCCTGTCACAGTTTGATAACACCTCTTGCACAAAGCTAATTAAAACAGATCCCAGCTAATAGGAAGCGTTTCTAAAACACTGGCTAACGTTCTCTCAAAAATTATTTTTTAATGTTATATAAACTTTATTCTTAAGGTTTTTGTGGAATGTTTTAAAACATTACAGAATGTATAAAATGTGTGACTAACAGCCAAGCAATAATTAAAAAAAAATAAATATCTAAAACTGGATGAACAAAAATGTTCTTACAACCTAAAACTGTTAGTTGGGATGTGTCTCATACACTACAAACAAACTGAATTTACAAACAAGACTATCTGGATTTGTAATGAGTGGTTTAGGGATGAAGACAGCACACTTACAGCCACTCTCCTGCGATGCTTTCTTAGGTCACTAGGCTGACAGCATTAGAGGGAAGAAAAAGGCAGAGGAAAAATGCAGGTAGACATGTGATTATGTTGCCATTGTTAGACAAGGGAAATCTAAACAGGTTTCACTCCAGTTAGAACTCATAGGGACCAGTGCAGCAGTCACTGAATTAAAGGTACAGAAGAGATTGGAGTTGAAGAGTTGTGGCAGGGGTTAGATTTAAGTCAGGCCTAGCTTACAAAAAACAGCATTTTAAAAGCAACAAACCGCATTTCTGTTGTGACTCAACTTTGGCTTTCTTGGGTTAATTTTTTAGTTTAATTCTTGCAGCTGTGCTTCTGCCAATCTCACCAGGGTCATTATGCCCAACTCATGAGCTGCAGAACCAGACGTCATCTTGGGCGTGGACCGGCCGCTAACGGGAGGTGAGGAGCTGGCCAGGGAGAGGGCGGTGACGGAGGTGGGGATGGAGGAACGTGGTCGCAGGGTCACGTTGAGCCCGTCCATGCTGCCGCTGTTCACCCGACTCTCGATCTCGTCCGCCCGGAGCTCTGCTGATTCCCGCTCAACCTGGATCATCCTGAGAGAGAGAGAGAGAGAGAGAGAAAGAGAGAGATAGAGAGAGAGGGGCCTTTATTCACTAAATCCACAACCATGCATCTTTGCAACTTAATGCAAACATTCACAATGACTGTCACACCGCTAAAACATCTATGTCAACAACTCTTAAAAATGTGTATTGAAAAACAGTCTTTTTCCAGGCCTGAAAACACGATTTTCACTTCCCTTACATTTCCACGTTTTCTATTGCCATGGGAACAATAAACGTGAATGCATTAACCCCAAATACCTTCATAATGCGTTTAGAATGTTCTAAAGATAATAAAAATGCACAGGATTTATTAAAGCGTTTACCAGGGCTTCTCTTACTCTGGATAAATTCACTGTTTATGCAGCAGAAAGCTCATGAGTGTCTCCCACAGCTCAGTCAATGAGTCATCTCCACTGCACACGGCTGCACTTTAAGGTGATGGCTCTGCTGTTGTCTGGCATTTATATTCATCCACAACTCAGATTCAATCTCTGTGATGAACAAACTCAACTTACTGCCTCATAAATATTGTCATATATGACAGATGCTTCTCTGCCAGCGCCAAACGCTGCTGTAAGAGATCCAGACAGCAGCTCGGTGTCGGAAGAGCACTGTTTGGATTTAGACTCTAGTTTTGAGGCCGTCTGACAGTTTTTGTTACCATTCTAGTTAGATCTGCAAGCAGACAGAGTGAAAAGATGCCAATGTGCTTTTGTGCGCCTGCAGGGTCTAAACCGTTCTGAAAAAGTCTGAAAAGTCGTGGAGTTTGAGGAGAAAGTTGACTGCGGTTGTAACCGTCTGCCTGTCTGATGAGCTTGTTTATCAAAGCACAACAGTGGGATCAATAGAAGTCCTGAACCTGATGTTTTGAGGATCCAACCTGATGTACTAGCAGCAGATCATTAGGTCCTACAATGTCTGTGAAAGTAAATACCCAGCTTATAATTTCAGGCTGATAATTTTTGAAAGACATTTTTTAAATAATGTTAGCCAATGTTCACAGAATGTTTCCTGTTAAGTGGGTATGATCATACTAAAATTATTAAAGAACTTCGAACTAGAACTAAATTCTGTTCTGTTCTGATAATCATATTTTAAATGTTTTTAATACTTAAGGATTACATTCTAAACATTATTGATTTTTCCTAATCTCCACTTATAAAGTTAACCAAGGTTTCTTATACAAAAAAATCATAATTTAGCTTTATCCCCCTAAATGAAACTGAACGCTGGTTTAGCTACTGTTTTACTACTGTTCCTTTAAGACTATATGGTCTTAAATGTGATTTCTGTTGTTGTTGACATCTTCACAAGTTAAATGAGTAGCTCCTGCAGCATAACACTGTATAATGATTATGGGTTGATATATAAACATGGGTGGTTGATTTCAATGTGCTGACATTTTCTGACATCCTAACCATGACATGTTTTCAGTGATCCATTTCTGCTGCTTAGCTAAGGCTTAGTCATACCACATACAATTCAACTGTGAAACTAGATTTTCAAAGGAAGTCATGCTTTCAGATGCACTGTGGTCCTGTGAGCGGTTGCCAGACCACTGCTTTATGGTTTCTAGGTGGCTTCCAATTGGCCCAAATCAAAAGGTGATCGTTGGGTCACCTGATCTCCTCATTGATGGCATCCAGCTGTTCCTGCAGCATGAGGGCGAGTGTTTGGGCATCCGAGTGCCCGCTGGGCGACAGCATATCAGCTGAGCTAAAGATGGTCTCCCGGTCCTCATCGTCCAAGTCTGACAACTCTGTGTCGCTGCCCATCAGGTGAGTACGACTGGCCCGCAAGCTGGAGGGTTGGGAACGATCCCAGTCCTGCTCCACCATCGGCAGGATCTGGAAAACAATTACATTTACAATTACAATGAAAATTCCAATTACAGTTACAACAAAGACATTGACAAACATATTTTTGAATCATAATGAAATATATCTTTTAGCCAAGATTTGTGGCTAAAAGATTGTGTTTTGGAAAAATCTCATGGACAGGCCATTGATGGAATCTGTAGTTTAATTTTAGTAAAAAAAAGTGCTAAATGTTAATAATGGTAAAATGTATCAAATCCAGCTAAACGTACTAAACTTCTAGCAGTAAAAAATGCACAGACAATACAGGGAAGTCTTTTATTTGCAAACAACCATCTAGCAATGTGTTTATAACTTTGTAAACTGCGATGTTGGAATTCAGCCAAAATCTTCAGAGCTTTCTGCAGATATCAGCAGACACAGATTCCATAAAGATCTGCTCATGGACTATAAAACTGTTATACAGTATCTCAAAATACCCAAAACTTACAGTAAATGGATCCAAGGTGGCATAAAAAGAATAAAGAAAGAGAGAGAGAGACATGACTGAAAGAGCAAACATTGTCCATATCTGTTATGAAAGTTTAGAAGTACGCCAAGGATGAGGGTCATTATGACATCATCACCACATGCACTAATAGCAGAAAGGCTCATATTGGTTCTACACTAGTAGCACTGTAATGGTCACTGCATGTCTGTGGATAAAGACACATTTTAATGTGGCAGAGAGTATATCAAGTCTGAAGTGAATCCCATATATGCTACTGAAGCAAAATGAAGAGAATGTTGTAAGTGGGACACCCAGCTAACTCAGAATTTTGGCTAAGTTCTCTCAAAGTTGTCAATAAACGTTCTTGCAGTAACATGTGCAAAACACTTTTTTACTGTTATATATCTTATATCTTACATTGATAGTGGAACATTTTACAAAAGTAACAAGGTTCTTAAAACTAAGCTTGATGTTTTGAAAATTCTAGAACATTTAATACAGTTTTTATCAATTTTTGTTATTTAATGGAAACATTTGGGAAACGTTTTTACAAACATAACTAAATGGTAAACTGGGACAGTAAGTGATGAAGATATAGTGTGACATTGACACCTTTGTGGGCTCATCCCTGAGTGCCACCAGTCGACCTTTCTGTGCCCGTCGTATCACTCCTGTGGAGGAGTAATGATCGCCCTGACCTTCAACCACAGAGAACCGCAGATCTGTGGCACTGCCAACATGAGACCTGAGACACGACCGGCAGAGACAGACAGAATGAGTTCACACGCCCAGATTAGTATGTGAATGTTAGCACATCATTTCAATGCGCAAGTGAAATGGATCTTACGTTTCACGTCATCTAGGAACCGGAACACTATTTTAAAAATCTTTACCTGGGGTGTGTCCCATCTCCAAACACGCCGCTCCTGCGCTTCATGTGATCAAGTTCTGCCCGTAACTTCTCAATTTCACCGATTAGCCTCTCCTGTGGAAACAGACAAACACAAGATGAGTCATGTGAGTTAATATCACATGCAAATGGGAGAAGATTTTGCCCACACATGCTGTTGTAGTCATACAGATAAATAATCCTTTAATAATAATATGATCTGCAGTACAACAAATCATTGCAGAGATGACAGGCAAACAAATAAATATTTACAGTATTTTTGTAAACATATTTTTTTACATAAAAAACATAATTTTCTTTTGTGGTTACAATTTTTTACATTGATGAGAATAAAAAAACACTACCATCCAGAAAATATAACACTTTGTGAAAAATAAAATAAATTCATATAGACCAAAATGATGAGAAACAGTGACCAGTTATATGACATTATAGAAAGATATACACATTTCCCTTGTACATTAAAACTTACATCATGCCTTCATGCAGTTCTCTGACAGTTGTCTCATCTCCCACAGAACACGGAATCTAATTAGAACTGGTACCTTAGTGTGATGGAACTCCTCCAGTTGTTTCTGGGAGTTCTCCAGATCATGGATGAGAGCGTTCTGGACGGTGAAAGACAGAAGAAACAAAGTTAAGAATAAGCGCCATACAGCGTGCTGTGTCTAAGATGCCCTGCAAGTGCTCTCTCTCTCTCTTTATCCGTATGTGTGTGTGGTGCTTTGGCCTGTCCGCTCAAAGTTTACAGCACAAAAAGAGAGTTTCATTCAAGCTGTTTATCACAAGCTGCCCACTCAGTATGCAGCAACATAAAGGCCTTGTTTTCTCTAGGGTGAAGGCAGGGGTGTACGTATGGACATTCATAAAGTCTTAAAATCAAGACGTGCTGACATTTGGCCTGGGAAATCAGTTAAAAGAGCCCTGTGTGGAGGATGCTGAAAGTTGACAGTTTGTGGCAGGAAACCTTGAAGCTTTGCAAATTAGGGATAAGAATAGACAACCGGTACCAGTTAGCAACTGTTAGCAGGATTTAGAATCAGATCGAAACTGAACTGATTCTATAAACTGCATGGTATGATGGTTAAATGGGTTCATGTGAGTGGGTGTGGCTAAAGTTTGTACCTTGTCCTCCAGTGCAGCCATGCGCTCCTTCAGGTGAAGTTGAAGCCTTTCATTGGACTCTGTGAGGAGACGATCCACCGTGTCAGACAAACGTTTGTTATGCTCCTCGTTCATCTTCTCCCTCTGACGAGCCTGAGTGAGAGAATAAAGAGAAAGATGAATGTTAGAAGACAAAAACTAAATGTATGACATTTGTTTGCATGTTGATATTTTTTGGCAGGTGAAAGTCTAAATATATTCTCCTCAACAAGTAACACAATATGAGGCATCATTCATATCTGTGGCATAACCAAATTATGTTCCAAAATTAACTTTCAATGTTAAAACCTCTAACTGTAATTTTGAGAAGTAATACGATTATTTTTAGTTGATATTTGATATCAAGAAGTGTACAGTATGACCAATAGAGGGCAGTATTACACCCTACAGCGTTATAGTGTTGTAGACAAGGGGTTTAAGGTTTAATGTGTATTATTTGTGTATACGTCTGCTTCATGATATTACATCATTGCCTCTGAAAGTTCATCATTTCTGTCTGCAACTAATATGCTTTTTTAATGGGCTTCTATTTAGCAAGAATCTTTCTAGTAAATATATAATGACAGTGCATGTGTATAGAGAATACAGGGGTGATGACTTTTAAACATAGTTGTAGTGTGACATGAGCACTCAGTTGCTTGGCAACAACATCTTAATTTTCCTTTGGTGGCAAATGGCCTTTTAGATGTAGTCAACACAGAGCGTCGTGACTGTCAGCAGAGAATTCAAGCACAACTCAGCAGTGCTAAATAAAGGCTGTGTGTTGCCCAGACTGAGGTGTGATGCAAGTATCAAGGTTTAATTAAGGCTGAAGGAGGATAAAGACTATTGTTGACTGTTTTAAAGTCATTACAACCGTCAGCTGACACGCAGGAGAAATTAACCATGCATGAATTATTCAAAATCCAAATATAGCAGCCAATTACAGGCTCTGCTCTCACTTAGGGTGGGCAAATTCATCTGCAAGATGAGCTAAAAATGCCCCATATTCACAGAGCAACAACATATGGGTGCGTGTGTGTGTGTCTGTGTAGGAGTGCTAGAGTATAGATCTGTGTGTGTGTGTGTGTGTGTGTAATGCACATAGGCAGGAAGTGGATTTTAGGCTAATCAGAGCGGTCGGTCCCTACTGAGTCCCTACTGTGAGGTCAAACACGCCGCCTACAGGCCTGGTCAAGACCTATTACACAACACCTACTGTCTCTCTGAATCCAAAACACACACACACACACACGCCTGTTTTACTATAATTACAGTAACATTACATTGACTTCTCTGTTGATGTATTCAGCCCTAGTTCTACACCAAAATCTCATTTTTAGATATTAAGACATTATTTGATATTAATTTGTGTGCCTTGTGGGGGCCATTACTGTAGCTTGTCCTCAGTTTAGATGATTTCAGGGTTTACTTGTATTACTTTGCTTGTAGTAGGACATAAAACTGATACCATTCTTAACATAATGGTACCTACTTTCACCCGAAAAAACACTGGTGTGCCTTTCTAGTGTGTTCATTCTTATGTGCACTTAAAAATAAAAAAGAAAATAAAAACTAGCAATCAAAACTACCTCAAACAGGCAACGATCCAAAAAAAACTGTTATTTCCTTTCTGCTTTCATCCTTCAAACAATCCCATAATCCCTCTGTCTCACACACTCATGCCTCCTCATGGCAGCCATGAACCCTCAGCACCCCCATCCCTTCCTCACCCTGCCCAGCTCCTGGTTCTTCTCCTCCAGCTGTGCCTCGAGTTGGCGCAAGCGTTCCTCGATGTTGCCATGGCGCTCCTCCGCCTGCGGGAGACACTGACATTAGTCTAATGAGCGGTGGTGTCAAACCAAACAGCTTTAATCAGCTTGGGTTCAAGTCTGTGTGAAAAAAATCTTCAGCTTAAAAATACTGAATTAAACACACTGTACCTCTTTGCCTTGATGCCTCGATACACTCGTGCCATTAAAAACAATGTATTCTCTGACTCAGGTCTACAGTCTTAACACGCCATGTTCTTTACACATTAAATGTTAAGATGAAATAGGACGGTACAGTAAGTCTCCATCTGTATCATTAGGGGCACGAGGTACGTGATAGAGTGTCGCCAACTGGGACTGACAAAATCTTGTCATTTTTAATTAGGTGCATTAGTGAGACTCAAAACAAAACCTCACTGCCTCTCTGCCTCGCTGACAAGACATTTGGCTGCTTCTGAAAAACATTGTCATTTACAATTCCAGCTGATGCTCGAATGAAAAGTGACTGCTGCCGGGTGAGGATTATCCAAACAGGCGGATAAGATGTGGAGGTCTGTTCAAGAAATATCTGTTATAGCCGTGTAGGTTTTGATGGTTGATGTAACAGAGAGCTTTATCTTACAGATTTCTACATGATTTGCTGTTTTTTTTTATATTTATGACTTATATATTTATATATTTCGGACACATGTAATGATGGCTAGAAGGATCAGGACTCAAACTTGCAGTCTTGTGTTTCTCTAGATCATGTCTCAGTGGGTTATAAAGTCTTTTAAAGAATTGATGTTGTTTCTCTCCTGTCTAACTCTCGCTCCTCAGTTTTCCCTGTTCCTGAGCTTAAAACTTTGATTCATCACCATCTCAGATGGTGTTTTATTTCTGACAGAAAATAATCTTCTGAACTCGTTCCCTTCATTCTTTATCTCATAAGCCTGTCTTGTCCTCCTGTCGCAGTTGTTTTGAGAGAAGGGTTGGGAATTAGGAACTGGTTCCAAAATAAAAAACACCAATTATTTTAATGCTGTTTGACTCATGTATGTGTTCATATTTTCCCTGACAGCTCTGAAAAACTCTGACAGTGTTTCCAGTACTGCTGTTCAGTGACTGTTACAAAATATT
>JBAJNP010013445.1:0-12118 GCA_036877545.1 Yasuhikotakia modesta | reverse complement strand
GTATTCTAAAACATCACGGTTGTATTGCAGTGCAGTCATTTATTTGTTATGCATTGTATATTCAAGTCTCAGATAAATGTCGCTCTGTTTTCTTCAGTGTTTATAATAATACATCAGTTCTTCAGCACTAAACAATCTGATCTCTGTTGGTCTGTTCTGGACACAGAACAGCTGCTGAGAGCTGCTGTAGATGGTTCTACTGGTTTGAATGTTTGAATGGACAATGGATGGATGTCTCACTGTCCTCTGATTTAACTTGCTGAATTAAAAATAATGAGGATTTTGCGTAACCTAATTGTGGCATGATCTAAAAATAAACGCAGTTTTCATTGCTTTACTTCTGCCACAGTCCATGTGGATGGTGGCTGTTTACAGCTGGGAGGGTTCAGCTGTTGTGTGTGGATGAGAGGAGATGCTTTAGACTGGACTGGGAGGTCTGGTGCTGATACGCTGGGCATTTGTCTGCCACTGGTAGGATGTCTGTGGATTGTGTGTGTTGAGGTTTTCCCCACAGGTCAATAAATAGAACTAGACTGAACCACCAGCGAGTCTCTGTTTGGTTTCCTGAGCAACACTGGCTTTGTAGTGGAAACACAACAGAGTTTTATGAAAGTGAAAGTCTTTCACTGACTTTTGTCATAAAATCACTCATACTTTCAAGATGATTTTGCCCTTTTTGCCATCATACATTAACAAACATTATTATGTAAGCTGTTGCTTGTCAAAATAAAAATTACACTAAACACTAAATTGAAATGTATGTGGCTGTTGTAGATGAATGACATCACATCTTTCACTTTCACAATGCCTGTTATTTTACAACAAAAAAATCCCCAAGATGTTGTGTTGGATTGTGTAGAAACTCTGGCAGGTCCGTGTCGGCTGTGAATCTCACTTCCTCTGAACGGTACTTAAACGTATGCTAACACACTTTATATGATGTATGTTGCTTGTCCTCACAGGCGGGTTACTGTAAACTGTATGCTAACCTTTGACCTTGTTCGTGGTGACTATAGACTTTATTTGGGGTAGATCTTACATGTCACTTTTCATGTCTGGTTTAAGACAATACAGTCAGTTTAATAAGTTAGACTGAGTTAAGGTCCTGGTTTCATAAATGATCTACACCAGTGAACACAACATACAACATTGAGCCAGTCTCTTATTTATCCTATGGGGACTAGTGTCAGCGGACCTTACAAAAGACATGACTTCACCGTTGTAAACACACACTGTAGCTCACAAGGTATTATGAGTGTTGGACTGAGAAGAGAGCATTTAAAGCTGGTATTTATTTATTGACTAAATAAATGAGAAAGATCCCAAACTGAGGGCCAAACCAGAGGGCAGGATTTTAGTCTCTCTTTGTAGGAGGCATGGAAGAGAAAGCAGGAGACGAGCTCCTCGTCTGCCCTTCACCAGGAGAACATCTGGAGCGTTCAGAGAAGATCACTGGAGCAGAAGAGCAGAACACTCTTACGTCATGCAGCAGTTTACATTGAATTGGATCAATTCTCAACATCTCTGATTACTTTGTTCCTGGCAGCTGATGTTTCCTCTCAAATTTTTCATTAAATGGGAACAATGTCAGTTTTCTGGCTGCAAACAAGGGCTGTTTAATTCAGGAGGCCAGTTTTACATTTTGTTTCCAGTAGTGGATGAAGACTTTACAACTCACTGATGAGTTTTAGGCGGTAACGTTGCACAGCAATGACATTTCAGGATTAGATTAGAATAGAAAAGATAAATTCTATCCAGGATTGAATAGAAAAGTTCAAAATTCATGAAATTCATTATAAATGTGTTTTTTGTAACTATATTTACAGTTTGCCACATTACAAAGATCTGTCAGTGGTTTATTTAGGCCAGTTATGTGGTATCTGTTCTGTGAGGGGAATATAAGTTGTGTACAGGTGTGCAGTATTGTGTGATTTGATGAGAAATAATTTGCTTTGTTTCGATGGAACCAGATTTAATTGGGGTTTAAGTTGAACTAAAGTTGAGCTTCTAAAGTCCAATGATGGCTGGAGTTTCTCATGAGTCTTTGTTTCCTGGGACTGTGTACATTATATTCAGTGAACGGGAGACGATTCACACCTGGTTTTTGACACCCACCGGAGACCACCCGTCCATTTCATTTACTTTACGTGTTGAGATGTTTCTGCTTGTTACTGCTGACTGTGATGTCTGTGTTTATATGGGTGATTTGATGAATTTGTCTGTAGAAAATCTAACTCCATTCCATCCAGTTCTAACCATTGTTATAGCTGTCAGGCGTCCAGTGTAAATAACAGCAGTGAGTGTTTTAAACAATCATTAATTTAACAAAAAACCTTAAAAACAGTTTTTTCTTCTGTTCTTAAACTAATCACATCACGCCTTTAGTACATCTGCACAGAAGTTTCGTTCAAAACCAGCAGCTGCTAAAACAGATAAAAAAATAGATTCATTGTTTTTTTTAATATGAGGTGTTAAAATAATGATTATTTTGCAGGTCGCTTCATCACAGCAGAGTCGCTCTCTCTTGGTGAGAAAGAAAAGTATGTGTTGATGAGCCCAGAACTAGACCTTCAGGACTGGAGCTGTGTGCGTCTGGTGTATCAGATCACTGGTTCGGGTTCCCTTCAGCTCCACCTGCGACCTGAGGGCGAGAACTTTGACTCCATGCTGTGGACAGCAAAGACTCCTTCAGACAGTTGGCTCATTGCTAGCGTGGACCTCCGCAACACGTCTCGAGCTTACCAGGTACCATCCGCACACATTCACTTCCTGTGTTTTTAACAAAGAAGACAGAGGGTTGTGTTTGTGATGTAATGTAGCCCAACTGTTCAGAGCTTTCCAGAGCAGTGAGGGTAACAGAGGGGAGTTGAGGGAAGAATGAGTTCTGATGAATTCATCAGATCAGACAGGACTGTACATTAACACTGATTATATAATTCCACATTTAAAAAGACACAGTGAGTGTAAAACCTGTCCGCTGTACACAAAGAAACAGCGATTACCTTAGTTTAATAACAACAAAATGTGATGGGAAATAAACTGGATCCATTATGCTAGTTTAAACTTTAGGTGTATAATATAAATTTTGGATACTGTATTTACTGTAAGGTTATCATAATAAAGATATAAATCATAATATAAAGACTGAGATTTAAAGATTCAACTAGTCAAATAAATGTTGTCAGTTGAATAGATTTACTTTCTTATACTCCTAAGCATTTACTTCTTTTTGTTTCCTGTGATTAATAAGTGATTTATTTTTATATGCAGCTCATTTTTGAGGGCAGACCCAGCAGAGGAAAAGGAAATAGTGTCGCTATATTTGAAATTCACATTGTCCCCGGATACTGTATCGGTAGGTGGTCTAATGTAATACACACTCTTGGCAACCAGTTGACATACTGTACAAAACACAGACACTGTGCAGAACAAAAAACAATGGGATGATGGTGTTCTGTCATAAACGTCATTGATACACCGTACAGTTGTTTTAGAGTAATACATAAGAATACTCAGCCTGAGGTTTGCTGAGCTGTATGACTGCAGATGGATGGACCGCAGGAGTGTGTGATGCTGTGTGTGTTTCAGAGTGTAACTTTGAGGAACATCATCTGTGTGGCTACAGCAACCAGTGGAATCCTAATGTCAACTGGTATGTGGGGGGAAGTTTAGCTCGCGACCCTCAGTCAAATCTTCCTGATGACCACACCATGAACAACGAGAGAGGTTCTGAAACAGTTCAGCGTCTTCATTACTGACTTTCCAAACAAACAAAAAGTTTGGAACTTGCTCTCCTGCCCTGAGGAATGTGCTGCTTGAATCCATTCTTTGTTTCATTTTTCCACTCTTGATCAGGTCACTACATGTACGTGGATTCTGTTTATGCTAAAAGGTTCCAGGAGGTCGCCAAGTTAGTGTCACCAATGACTACCACCCCGATGGCAGGATGCCTGTCGTTTTACTACCAGAGGGATCAAGCCATCGGGAACTTCTTCTCAGTCTTCACTAAAGACCAGCTGGGCCACTACGAGGAGATCTGGAGGCCTGAGGTGTTTGCAACGTCTCGGTGGAAGTTGGTGCAAGTGGATATTAAAGCATCACATCCTTTGGAGGTGAGTGATGTTCTAGATCATCTCGTGACACATGACATAGAACATAAACAGATCCAGTTCATGGCTGCTAGAGAAGCAAATTCATCACACATTGACTGAGTATTTCCACTGGATCTTTTCTCTGAATGTGTTAATAAATGTCCAAATAAATGAGTAAATGTTGCCGTATTACAGAGCAGAAGGACAGTAGTACACACTGAAGTTCACCACAGAAGCAGAACAGACTTGTAAATAAACTTTCTAAACAAAAACTCATGGAAAGAGTTTGAGAGGAAACAGACTCACAGCCTGTGCTGTTTCACAATATCTGTTAGATCTGAAACCTGAAAACCTGTCTGTTTATCTTCACCTGAACTCATCTCTGCTGTTGTGCATTGAGGTGCAGTTTATTGTAGTAAGATACTGTGTCTCACCATTGTTGTGTTGACAGATGTCACTTAATATCACAGATGTCACTTAATATCACAGATGTCACTTGAAATCACTTAATATCACAGATATCTACAGAACTGCAGTGTAGCCACATTAAGACAGTATAAGGAAAACAACAACAGTAACACAGTGAGAAATGAGTTCTGAAAACAACAAAATCAAACATGTGACATGGTAAAACAAATGCTGAATGTAACATGAATAATACATGAGACAGACGTGTTTCCTCTGTGGCTGTGAAATGCAGAACTAGTTTGTTTTCATCAGACATTACAAATCCACTGTAAATTTAAACACAGCCAGTACTTCTCAAGATTTGTTTAACAATGTGTGAAAGACATTTCTGTGGCCAGTTTCAATGTCACAGGTCAAACATCACAGACATTTACATTTAGTCATTTGGCAGACGCTTTTATCCAAAGCGACTTACAGTGAATTCAAGGTACACATGTTTTTATCAGGACTTGCCTTCCCTTGGGATCGAACCCACAACCTTTGCGGTGTTAACGCAATGCTCTACCAGCTGAGCTAACAGGAAGGCAGACATACTGTATATACAAAACATAACATTCACACGTTAAAACTGTCCATAAGTAATGTCATGTTTTTATACATATCATGTTCACAGATATGTTTAGTTAGTATAGCATTGAAGTTTTAACTACCAGGATTTACTTGAGACACACAAAAAACACTTTCTGATGTAACAGTCATTGGTCTCACATACAGGCGCTGGAACAACATACAGGGAAGATTTTTAAAGACGACAGGTTATTGTCAAACACATTTGAATTCATGTTCATTGAGAGAGTCAGTCTGTATCAGTTACTGAACCATCTCTATAAATAAACTGCAGAGATAAATGGGTATTACAGTTAAACATTTACATTTATTTCGTATACATTTATGTACAATATTTCTATTAATCAACATAGCAAACTTTATATAATGTTCAGCACAAGTTAATGCCATAATTTATAAATGTTGTGAAACATATACTACACAGAAAAAACCCTCAGTTTTATTGCAGATTAAACACTTCTGTTACAGACCGAATCTGCTTTAGTGCAGACGTGACATAAATGTGATCATAACTGCTCAGATTGTGATTGTAGTTCAGTGTGTCTGTTTCAGCATAACAGCATCTCCTTTCCACAGAGAAAAACTGTGTCTCTATATGAACAGGTGTTCTGTGTCTGTTGTGTTTGAGTGTGACAGTGTAAATATGGAGTGTGTGAGTCCCTCTCAAATACAGTTACCGCACACAGCACACACTGCAGTGTCTGTTATTTTCTTGTTACACAGTGTTGAAGATTAGTGACACATTTTGGGTGTGTGTGTCTCTAACATGGATTCCTGATGAATTATTAGGTGGTTTTTGAGGTGGCGTTCAACAGCGCTCGAGGTGGATATGTGGCTCTCGATGACGTCTCCTTCTCCTCAGAGTTCTGCCACACTGAGACGGGTCAGTACCGCTGAGAATATCACATCACACTGACAGATGTGATTCAGTCACAGGTTATCACAGAGTACTGGTATACAGCAACAATCGGTCCAAAACCATCTTGTATGTGGAGCCAGATTCAGAATCTGTTCTGTTATTGATTTTGACCAATGAGATTTGAGGAATAGAAGTGACTGTTGTATAATAAGCAGTAGCGTCTGATGCAGCTGTGTCTGAACTCTGAGCTATAAATCACTGGTCAGTTTTTACTGCTGATTTAACATCAGTGAAATGTTTGTGGTGACATACTATAATTCTTTATTTTTCTTTATGCTTTATAGTTTTCTGACAGGCTTATCTGAGCATGAGAATCAAATGTCTGTTGTTCCTTGTTCTTTATTCTTAGGGAAAAACTTTACCACAAGCCAAAAAATAAATATCCACGACACAAAACTTTCCACAGTTTGCACACAGTTTTTTGGTTAAAGCCCAAAATTGTTTCTCTCATAACTTTTTGCCTCATATCTTTAGTAGCTTTATAGCTTTTGTAGCTTTATATATTTGTACTGTTTATTATAACACAAATGATGTGTTTATTAAGTGTCACAAGAAATTTTCTCCCTCAGTGTTTACTAACCTGAAATATATATTTATAATTTGTAATCAAAAAGACAACCCTTTAAAATGGGGCTGTAGCCCTGCTGTGCCCTGTCGCCCACAAACAGCCCAAAGCTGCTGCATATAAGAGTATTTTTGTGTTGTTGTGTTGTTATTCAGAAACCACACTGAAACATTTCCTGACAGTCAGCGGTTTGAACAGATTTTACGACACAGTCCGTCTGTGGGAGATGTTTAGTAAGAAAGCATGTGATTCATGTTTCAGAGCCAACCTTTGACCCTTCTGTCGCAAACTGTGATTTTGAGGAAGGCTTGTGTGAGTATGAGCAGGAACAGTCTGGAGGTTCAGTGTGGAACAGGGTCTCTGTGAAACCAAACGTGTACCGCGTGGGGGATCACACCACAGGCACCGGTGAGGACCACTTCACCACAGACGCTTCYTCAGATGTTCTCCAGATGCTCCASTACAATACTCCACAAACACTGGAGTATTGTACTGAGTGTCTTTGTCAAACTTTATCGTAATCCTCTCATAATAAGGTCATGTTGCTTATTATGAGTTTAATTCTAACCTTGAAACTCTTTCAATGCATGAAAATTCACTAAAACTCTCTTAGAAGTGAGACTCGTGTAAAATTATTACCCTCTGATTTATCAGCATTCATAATAAATTACCATTCAAATAAACAGACAGAAACTCTTTAAAATGTCACATGTATAATTTATTTAGCAGTACAGCAGAGAGGTTCATTTTAAACACCGGTGTGAAATGTCTCAAACTGACCCTGATTCCTCCTCAGGGTCTTTCCTGATGGCCAACACTCGCTTCACCTCACGCCCAGGTTACGTGGGCCGACTCTTCGGTCCCGTCCTGCCAGGAAACCACAAATACTGTTTGAGGTTCTTCTATGCTCTGCACGGCTTCATGAAAATAGATAACGCTCTCGCTCTCTACATCTATGACGAAAACAACGTGGCGCAGGAGAAACTCTGGACCGTGTCTGAGAGGTCAAGAGATGTTTGGACAGAAGTGGAGGTGACCTACATGAAGCCGATGCCTACAAAGGTAAAACCGATGAACAGATTAATGGGCAAAGTAAATAAGAGGTATGTGAGGTATTTATATATATGCATATATATATGAGGTGTATATATATAAATATATATGAAGTATATATATATGAGGTATATATATAAATATATATGAAGTATATATATATGAGGTATATATATAAATATATATGAAGTATATATATGAGGTATATATATAAATATATATGAAGTATATATATATATGAGGTATATATATAAATATATATGAAGTATATATATGAGGTATATCGCTACAGTCTGTTTAAAATCATAGCTGCCTTTATTTAGTTTTAATGAATTAAATTGTATTTGTCTGAATACATTCCTCTGGATGGGGTGATGTGAGGACACTGTGACAAGTATTTAAATATAATAAGTATGAATATGGTTTTAATCTGTTTTGTTTTGGTAGAGCATTTTGAAATGATAAGCTGTCCTAAATCTTTCCCTGCACTGTGGATAACCCTGTGACTGAATTTAAAGGGATTTAAACTGGGATTCCTGTAGAAAGCTCAAGATTTAAAGATATAAAAGCAGAATAATTTAAGAGCATTTTTAAGACAGTCTTTATTGAATGTTGAGCACATCATGACTTTTCAAATAAAATATTACAATTACAAGCAGCAGCCCAAGGAAAATATTTGTGGACATCACAGAGTTTAAGAAACGGCATAAAAGTGCAGCAGGATGAAGTGGTTTATCATTTTAAAGCAATAGGTGGCGATAGGTCATCAGAGTTACAGCCTCACATCTGATCTTCATCTCTCGCCATTCCTCTCATCTTCATCTCTCGTCGATCCTCTCATCTTCATGTGTGTTCAGGTGGCTTTTGTCAGCATCTGCAGGAACTTCTGGGACTGTGGTCTTCTGTCTCTGGACGATATTTCAGTGACCTCTGGAGACTGTCGCCTCACAGCAGGTACATTAATCCTGACACAAGATTGTGAAGAAACTTCTTGTGAAGACACATCTGAAACTGAACTCATATTCTAGAGGTTTGGTTTGCAAAATACATGTTTCACCCTCTAATAATAGAAGTTATTCACATGGGTTTGTACAAAACGGGCTCTATGTTTAGAATCGTCCCACAATAACATGGTGTCTCTGCTTTCATGCAACTGAAACTTAGATTTAAGGTGCTCATTTGTTTGATTAAAGGTTAAATTATTTAAATATTACTTTTAGTGCTTAACAGAAGTTACATGTGAGCGTGTTTTAAAAAATGTGGCTGAAAAAATGGTGAAAGCTTTGGTCTAAGGTTTTCAAATGTTCTCTGTTTATAGACCTTTATGCCACAGCGTTTAAGAGTTTCTCCCTCACAAACATAGAAATTACATGGGCAGGGCCTGTTTCAGTGGACAGACGAGGTTTAACTTTTACTCATGTGAAGTGTTTCAGACAGGAAATGGCCTAATAATTACACCCGCCTAGCAACAGGTCACCCTACATTTAAATAAAATAATTTGTGAAATTACTGCCACGTTTAATGTTGAATATGACTTAGTTTGTGTCTATGTATGACGTTTGCTCCGTTCAGGACCTCTGAATGCACCTCCTGGACACTGTAACTTTGAAACTGGGGATTGTGGCTTCACACAGAAAATGAAAGTTAAAAAGGGACACTGGTTACGAATTAGGGGACAGACACCCACGTCCTATACAGGACCCAAGGGGGACCACACCTTAGGGGTAGGTGAGTCAACTCTACGTCTGCACAGATTTGGACATTTGAAGTGCTCTAAATATATTTACACATATAGATTTCTGTGGATAGTGCAGGACCACAATCTGATCATTACATTGACTGAATGTCCTGCTTGCCTGTCACACTATGTATTTTCATGCCTCTGTGGGAGGAGGCGTTTGGAGAATCTCTGAAGGGAGGGTGGACCTGGTATACAGCCTCCTGCTGTTGTCTCTCTACTCTGCCTTAAACTCTAAAATATTCGCTGAAATGCTTCGCAGTCGTCGCTGTTTTTCGCAGACACGGAGTCTTGTCTTGTTTTCAAGGTTACTTCATGTACATTGAGGCGTCCCACATGCTGCCGGGTCAGTCGGCTCGGCTGACGTCCACTGAGCTGAGGGGGGCACCAGGACCCCAGTGTCTCATCTTCTTCTACCACATGTACGGCTCGGGGACGGGGACCCTGAGGCTGCTGCTGCACAGGGGCGACAGAGAGAGAGAGAGAGAGCTGTGGATGAGACGAGGAGAGCAGAGTGTGTCCTGGATGAAGGCCACTGTAGATTACGAGTGTTACACAAGACACTGGGTTAGACACAAACACACACACTCACACAGAGACACACACACACTCACACACAGAGACACACACACACACACAGACGCACACTCACACACACACTCACACACACACACAGAGACACACACTCACACACAGACACACACACACAGAGACACACGCTCACACACAGACACACAGAGACACACACTCACACACACACTCACACACACACACACACACACACACAGAAACACACACTCACACACAGAGACACACTCACACACAGAGACACACTCACACACACACTCAATTTCTTGTTGAAGAATGTGTTTGAAAAACATCTTATTAATCGCCACAACAAAGCAGTTTAATAGTCAGATTAATGAACAAAAATAAGTTTATTCAGTAACTTCTTAGAATAAGTGTAAAATGAGTTACTTTTCATGTATTGTCGGAAACCGTAACTCAGAGTTTACTGCTGTTACCCTTAAAGCATGCACACTTTTATAAACTTAAAAGAGGACCAATTTAGTCCAGTAGTATTAAAATAGTGCACTTACAAGTACACTATTATTTACTAATATTTAGAGTAAGCAGGGTGAGGAAAAACTCTACTAGTAAGGGTGAGGGAAGGTATTTGGGACACAAATCACCTTAAACCTTCAACATCTCATTACTTTGTGGTTTTATGTGAAGTTTATGAACTTCCTAAGCAGTTAAATAACTTTTTGTGCAGATTATATTTGAGGCTGTCAGGGGACCCTCAGTAAGAAGTGACATCGCGATTGATGACATCGTGTTTAAAAGGGGACCTTGCAATGGTGAGTGAAAATGAATAACAGTGTTGCTGATTAAACCCATTATTAAACATCACAGTGAACATTTCAAACGTCTTTGTTTAATAAAAACATTTCATGTAAACATTATTGAAACGTTCTTGCAACCTATCCATGCACAGCAGTAAGACATTTTGTATAGTAGAGGTAATTTGTGTTTTAATGTGTCTCTCTCTGTGTTTGTTTCAGATCCAGGAGACAGTATCTCATACTCAGGATTCTCTGAAAACTTTAATGAGATTGAATATTGAGAGCTGCGACGCTGATGTGTGTTTGAATTATTATGTGTGTGTCACTTATGACTGGAGGGGAAGATTTATCTACACTCAACAGTGTTCTTAAGATTTCTCCTGGTCATGCATGGATATTTGAAATGATGCACATTTTGTTCTTTTTATAGGTGGTAAAATGTGTCTGTTTTTATAATACAGTCTGATAGTTTTGGGATTCGTTGGGAGAGCTTGGAAACTGTTGTTTTTGTGTATTTTGTTTAGAAAATGTCAGACAATACTTGTATTTTTGTAATCTGTTGACATTGCCTTGCAGCGCGCTGCTAGGTAGCAAATGTGTTTGACTTGTTAAAATGATCTCTGCTGATGTGGTTTTTCTTGTCCAGAAGCAAAGATATATTTTTGGACTGGCTTCAGGTCATGAGTTGTTCTCACTCAGTGTTAAACTTAAAGTCTTTCTTCTGCGATGTTTCAGATTCTGTATTCAGATTAGTATCTCTTATGAAAGCTCTCACCGTGGCTTTTAGAAGTACAAGAGAGGCATTTTTGTTTACATTTATTGATAAAGTATTGGCTAACTACATACAATATTGTGTATTGTTATTGGTTTTTGTGACAATCTCTAAAGAGCATTTGCTATAAAAACTCTTTATTTCTGTCCTGTGTGATTTACTGACATCTAGTGGACCATGTATGTTATGAGACAAACTCATCGTTTTAATAACGACAGGAAAACACAGTTTGTCTGTACAGGTTTTATTAGTCCCGAATATAAAACAGTCACTATGGGTGGGATTTGAGTGTATTTTAGGTGGTCTATCTAATAAAAATGAGTGTAAGGTCATGCATTGAAACAGAACCACATTACCCATAATGCACACAAACAGCTCGCGCTTGTGTTTTATATGCAACGCAAGTTTAACTCGAGTACAGACACGCCACACATTAAAGGAGTTTATTGATGTTAAAAAGACGGGGTCGTGGTGTTAAAAAGCCACGAGCCTCTGCCGAAACCCGGGATCGAACCAGGGACCTTTAGATCTTCAGTCTAACGCTCTCCCAACTGAGCTATTTCGGCGCATGGGGCGCAGCGATCTAACCAGTTCAGTTA
>JBAJNP010013443.1:0-10116 GCA_036877545.1 Yasuhikotakia modesta | reverse complement strand
CCTTAATGAGCAAGGCTTTAGATATAACACACTGAGACATGACGAGACAGAAAGACCATTAACATCCTCTCCTTACAGCTGATTATAGCAAAAGCAGCTCTCAGCAGAAAACGTTTCCAAATGTGAACACATCATACATCACAAACATCACTGGTGTTTCTCTACTAAACATCCCTTAAAAATGACACTCCCATCGCAACTGAAGCAATGTAGGAAGTCAAGTGTTTAATACAGCTTTTTACAACACACACACACACACACACACTTTAATGCCTTTTGAGGCTTTCTGCAATCGCAAGATTTGTTACATTGCAAGTTAGTGTGCGAATATATTTTACATAAATAACGTGTATAAATGTTTGCAAACTTTAATGTTTGAAAGAAACATTGCCTGAGATGGTTACTTTAGCAACAGTACAGTAACACCCCCAAAACAACCCATTGAAAAAATCAGTTCATGCTGAGACTGACTGAAAGAAAATGCATCAAATACTGTATGAAACATTTCAAAGCACATCATACACAAGTGTACAACATGTACACAAAACAACACAACAACACTCATAGTTTTCAGAGAACAAAATGTAGGACGGCCTTCTGTACAACAGTAACTAAAAACAGAAAAGCAAAGATTTGCTTTAAAAGGTGATACAGCTAAAAACAATCAGGTCTCAATATTTCTAAAGCCACTTTCACAGTATTTCATATTTATTTCTATATTTGCCCTGAAATGGCTAAAAATGGTGTTTTTTCATTTAAACAGCCCTACTCTCATACTCTGATATTTACCAGTTGAGACAAAAATACAGTGTGTGAAAGTAGTTTTTAAAAGTGCATTAAAATCATGAAACCATAAAAAGCAAAGTTTTAACAGACTGAACTGAAACTCAGAAACTTAAAGGTGCATTAGACTTGCCACAATGCTAATCTGCACTAACTGTCGCAAAAACTGCAAAACTTTCCAAACTACAATGTAAGTGTCTTGATGAAACGGCTAAATAAAAACATATCAGCCATTAATCACATCTTGTTATGTGATCATCAGTCTGACAAGAGTTCAGACGAGCCGAGTCGCGTTTCAGAAGTTAATCTCTGCCTCTGCGTTAAAAACACTCAGCTGCAAAATGGCCACACACACAGAGTCCGGACAGGTTACTCATTTCTGCTCTGTAGCGTGTCGTCTTAAAGACGGCTGATCACACATTAACTAATAAAAAACAAATAAAACACAATGTATGTTTCCTGTGTTTAGTTGCACACAGTGACTGGTTTTAAATCCTGCAGGTCTCAGATTAACTTCTCTGAAACACGCTGATAAAAACAGCTGCACATACGCTCAGTGAATTCCTCGCGGGCCGCATGCAATATGAGCAATTTAATAGCTGCAGAGGAATTTTTCTTATCGTCTATTATTACAGCACAACGGATCAGAGCCAAAGGCCATTCAAAGATCAATTCCAACACCGGCACAAACGACAAGCTCTGACCTGCCTTTAAATTCAACAAATCCTTGGCAACCATCATCTTGTCTGAATCCTGAAACTATGAGACTTCAGTTCAGAATCTGTCCTCCACAGCTGAGCCTATTACTGTCTCATAATAACACGATCCTCTCAACTCACAATCAGAGTTTATTCCCCAGGCAACAAACCCAGAACAGACGCCATAAGCTGTTACATGTTACATGATCAAAAAACACAACACACACCTGGTCTAGCAGGTGTCAGAGGTTATATTGTGCTGGAGAATTAAACTGCCACTGTGAGACGACAATGAGACAATCTTCTGCTCTCTGCTGCTCACAGGTCTGATCCGTACAAACGTGAAGACTAAACTGTGGCCATTAGATTCTTCTGGGAATTATGCAAATCAGTTAATGACACAAACACTGAAATTTGGGCGAAGCCATTTTTGCAAAATCAAGTCGACTAAAGATAAATATCACAAAGGTTCTTTCTTTCGTCTTTCTTCAAGTAATCGCTCAGAAAATAAAGAAGAAATGTCAAGCGCAAGACAAATGGCGAAAGGTTTGTCTGCGCTGCTGAATTAGATAAAAGGTTGCATCGCAAAATGTCAAGAGTTCTGACCCATAGCAAATGAGTCTGTTTACTTTTACACCCTGTTGTCTCAAAAATCCTTATTTTGAAGGCGAGAAAGAAAAGATCTGGTGAAAAAAAGTGTAATTATCAGCAGGTCCAGATAACATTTGCTTCAGCATACAGCTGTGACATGAACAGGCACTGACAGAAAATGACTGTCTCACAAACACACACTGAGAGTCTATAATTCATACATCTACTCCTTATGTGGCTGCAGGGCTCTACATATCACAGTTCATACGCCCTCAAATAACCCCACAACCTGTGATGAACCTCCTGCACAGATAACAGCTGAGCCACGTACCTGTGGACTGTGCTGCACTAACTACCAACCAGCACAAACCAGTACCAATCAACATAAACCAGTACCAACCAGCACAAACCAGATAACTGCAGAGATCCTCAGCAAGTAAAGGGTGTTAAAGGGACATTCTGTAAATCTGAGGTTCCTCCATGCGCTGCAGTGGCTGATTAATATAAAAGCTCTTCTGAAACATCTCACCCGTTCACAACCCCTTTTTTAACAAACAGGTATATGGTGCCGTCGTGAGAGCAAACAAACAGCTATTATAAGAAAGTACACAGGCCTTTGCCACTAACACAGGATGGAAAAACACACGGACATTATGAAAGAGGAAAGTGTTCAGGGCTACACAGCAGCACTCCGTGAGCGCATTCACCGGTTTATCTCCAACCCACAAAACGGCTCTGTTCAGTCACGCAGTTAGAGCATTTATTACACCAGCAGGTTTCCAGATTTTTGGAAGTGTTTAATCGGTTCCACCGTGTTTGACGCGCGTTCCAAAGAAACGCATTTCAGCCCACATGTTTGGACTTTCTCAGCCCATTGTGTCCGGCACAAAATTGGTAAACATGTCTCACATTGTCTCGGTTTGGCCACGTTCTGCTGGCTTGTGTGGCTGCGGGGAGTCCCTGGACAAACCCTCACAACAGCTGTGCTCCAGCAGATTAACTCTTCAGATAAACACTGAAAGTCTTCCTCATGCAGACTTCACCCTTCTAAAAGCTACTTATCAACCAAAAAAATCTGTTCATTTTGCAAATGCTAATAGCAGTGCAAAACTTCTTTTGGGGTTAAAAATGCTGAACCAGAAAGGTGAACATGCCACCATGTTGATGTTTTCAGATGGTGGATAAATGCCACTTCTTGGGGTTGTTACATCATAACACTCCACTGACACCTTCATTTAACCCTTAAAACTGCATCTTAAAACTTTTATTAATTGTTAAGAATGAAAGCCAAGATCTTACATGGTGCAACTTTAAGCAACACGATAATTTCAGTGAGAAATAAGTGATAACACGCTATTTAACTTCGTGAGGCTGATATCATCTGTATGTGACGACACATCAGCGATTGTTATTCCAGCTCCACAGGATGAGAACGGTTTCATGCTGACTTCCGAATCTTCAATCCCTCCAGCCTTTAACAGCTAAAAGCCGACAAGTAAATCAATTACCTCTGAAAAACAACTCACCGCGAGCTGCTCTCTGTGTTTGTACGCCGCTGATGTTTAGCCAGCATCTGTATCCACAGTTATCAACAAAACAGCGTTTTAAAGAAATGATTCACCCAAAAATGTGTCCCATCAATAACACACACCTGTTCTATTCGGTCTTATAATGACTAAAAACACCACAACCGCAATCCATACAAATCAGTACATGCTGACAATATTAACACGTCTTATAAAGTCTTTTAATCGCCTTTTTGCCAGGAACGTTTTCATTATAACAGCTTGACAGCCTGTGGTCACGATGTACTTTGACTATGAATTTGCACTCTACAGCACAAAACACAGTTTTCATTTTGGGCAATCATTTAGGAATATTAAAAGGGTTAAAACATTCAAGTATATATACACTTAGAGAAATGCATGCATCTGTTCATCTGACAACCCCATGCAGTCCTGTGGTAACATCTCAAACCAAACTTGACGCTGTGCTAAGCCACAATGTTCCCAGAATTCTTTTCTCTCCTCTTTCTCCTATAACTCAATGGTTTGGATACTATATTGTACACCTGCACAAATCAGAAGCTAAATTCATGGCTATTTTACCAACACAAAAATCTAACCAAACCATTAACCAGTTTTCACTGACTCTGCTATACATGGGTCAGTTTAACCCATTACACTCAACTGAACAAACAAATCAGGTTGCTAACAGATCTAGAACCGACTAGTGGCCTCCATCAGTGACTGTAGCTCAGGTGAGCGTTTCATTGGTCCTGTGGGGCAGTCTGTCACTCCTCTCACAGAACATTAACAGGCATCAGTCAGACAGACGCCAGATGAATTACTTGCATTAACTAGCAACACCTGAAATAACTCGTGCAGCACAAACAGATGCTGGAGAAACTGGAGCAACACTTCAGGTTTTCTGTGGAGTTAAAGAGACGCTCGCATGAGACCAGCAAATAAAGTCACGACACACAGCAGAATGTTTCAAACAGTGAAGTTTTTCTGTAATGTTTTTGCTGCTCAGACGCAAGATTTGATGCGCTGCATGAAGGGCATGTATTGCACTCAATCCACACCTCTGAGGAGGGACGGCAGCAGCAATAAACACACATTACAGCTGAGATGCGATCAGCTGTAATCAGAACCGCAATAAACAGCGTGTCATGTGCATCTCCTGTAAATCACAGCCAAGCCCTGTGACTGTAAAAACAGGCTAGAGAGAGAGAGAGAGAGATGGAAGGATGCAACGTCTATAAACATGCTATGGTTTGTTCTCTCTCTCTCTGCAGTGAACGCATGAACTTCCAGCGTTCAGTAGTGACATTTTGAGGCACACAGAGGTTGAACATAATCTCTGAGTTCTGCAGGAGAGCTCAGATTCAGAACAAACGCGTCTCTGTGAGACATGAGGAGGTTTTATCTCACACTACACCTCCATCCCCTCATTCCTAAAACTGCGTTACTCCTTTCATGGTCAGTGAGGGTAAACCGTGTTTATCTAACCTAACATTCAAAGTCCCACACCAACCAGAGACAACAAACCCTATAATCCTCACTTTAAAATCAGGCAGTAGTTATTCTAAGACATTATATGCATGGATGGGGTTTCTTAAAAAGTGGGTGTGTTTCAATATTAGGTCCCATTAAATTACTGTCTGCAGTCAATGTGAAACTAAATCAGACATACAGTCTCATATTTACAGTTTTAAACGACAGATCAGGAGAAGCGAGATGCGCCCGCGTCTCTCCAGCCGCAGAAGCGGGACGCGCGTCGGGCTCACCTGCGATTTATGCTGCGGTCCATCTTCGAGCTCCGACACACCGTTCATGACTTTCCATCGATCATTCACCATCCTCCAGAAACCTGAACATCCGCGAGTTTGGGTTCGTGGACAGGAGGAGAAAACGGATCAGTCTTAATGAAATCCCAGCATCCGACAAACAGGAGAACCGACGGTCTGCAGGAACTCAAGAACTTCACAGGTCGGATCTGAGCACCGGACGCGCATCACCATCCGCACTCCCGTCCCTCGTTCAAAACAAACAAACAAACAAACAAACAGATTAAACAAACAAACAGATTAAACAAACACCCGATGTCTTCAGCTCTCCAGCAACTGAAGGCTGTGGCGGTAGCCGGCGACGCGCCCCGCAGGTGCCGGTTCCTCCGGGCGCGTATGTGTCCAAAAATCAAACTTTCCTCCGGTGTGTGAAACATAAACGGGACGCCTGGATAAACGATCGCGTTCAAAGCTGCTGGAAATGATCGCGCATCCGTGGGCTTTGCGCCGCGTGAACGCGGTTTGTGGCGGAGAGCTTCTGGTATCCAGATCCGCACCAACGCCGCGTCCACTGAAAGCGACCTGCGTCGCGACGCGCCGGACGCGTCGGAGGCGTGCGTCACCTTTACGGCGTTCACTACCCACTAACCAATCAGCTGCGAGCTCGAACCCACGGCGCAATGGGTAAATGCAATAGCTAAATGCAATAAGTAAATGCAACACTAAATGCAATAGGTAAATGCAATGGGTAAATGCAATAAGTAAATGCAATGGGTAAATGCAATAAGTAAATGCAATAGCTAAATGCAATGGGTAAATGCAATAAGTAAATGCAATAGCTAAATGCAATGGGTAAATGCAATAAGTAAATGCAATAGCTAAATGCAATAAATAAATGCAATAAGTAAATGCAATGGGTAAATGCAATGGGTAAATGTATTTAATTAACCTGGTGTGCAATGCAAACATATACCATATATATATAAATGACATCGTACGATCTGTTTCCAGGAACTCATGCGTTTCCATCTGTATTTACGCACCGCACGCAAATAGCGGGATTTAATTTGCGCTATAATTGCGTTTAAGCAGGATCACGTCGTCCGGGATCGTTCACGTGGGGATTTTGGGATTGTCAAACTTCCGCTGACGTAGTTCCTGACATAAGATCACTGAACAATATTTACAACCATAAACCTTTACATTAAAAAGAAGCTTATATATGGAAATACAAAATGTAAATAAATTATAATATATACATAACATGATACATTTTTATGCTTTAATATTGTTAAATTATTTGCATCTGCATGGAAATTAAGCAGATGTGAGATTTTACTTCTTTAGTTTATTGTGATTAAAGATTTTCATAAGAATAACCCAGAAAGTTCCTAAAGGTTAATGTTATGATATTGACTCAGTATAGTGATATAATTAAAGCACCATATTATAATCTGACATCAGTACTTAAAGCTTCAAGAATAATAACAGTGTGTGACACCAGTTAACAGTAACAAGTTAACACACCAGTCACCGTAAATGCAGCTTGTTTGAATGTCAAATTTATAACAGGGTGCGTGTGAGAAATCCACTCAAAGGCAGGTAAAAAACCTGCGAGCATCTCTTCTGTCAGCTGGTAAACAAGGTGCCATTTGTGCTGCCAGAAGGGTTTCAGAAAATGATGTTTGTCCTTCTGAGAACTGCAGCACAGCCGCGATCTTTGGAAACAAAAGCCTTTTCTTCTCTATTGAATTTTCAGTCAAACCTGAAAGTGCAAAAGCTATTACGGCTTCCTCTGACTGCATATGCCAAAATATTGCATACCGGTGTACATTAATATTGATGCACTAAGCAGATGTTTCCACGTTACACGTTTGATCACCAAACCCAGAATATGCTACAGAAAAAGCTTCAGTTTAATGCACTATAGTCACTGACTTATTTTAGTCACCCTGAATGCTGTAGATGGAGTCTGGAGCTTTAGCTGGGCTCAGACACAAATGTCAACCTTCTTGCAGAAACGGTAGAATAATGAACATCTGTTTCAGTCTTTCTCCAGTTGCGTGTGCAGAGCAGCTCGTCGTGTCTCCTTGGTGTGTAAAGTTGTCAAAGCGCAGAGTTACCCGAGCTGGTACCACTGAGCAATCTGTCAGAGAGAGAAGACTGCGAATAAGATGCTAAAAAAGTCAAGGCAGGGGATGGCGACAAGACCCAGCCGGATGACAACTCAAAAGCAGCACTGAGAAACAGTTTTTGTTTTCAGGGAGAAGATAAGCAATGAGCTGCACCCCAAAATAACCAAATTAATTAATCTGGAATGGGTTTATCTGGGTTTATCTCTGTATTTTGCAGCTGTGGTTAGTTCACATTGATGAAACATCATGACTGCAAGGTGCAAATGTTTGGATTTATTTTCATATAAATGTATAAATATGAAGTGAAAGGGATGTATTTGTACGGTTTGGTAACTCATACATGAAATGTGTTTTCTGCATTAACTGTACCAGCAAGTAGCCACACACACACACACACACACACACACACACACACACACACACACACACACACACACACACACACACACACACACACACACACATATCTGGAGTTGTGCACAACTGGGGAAAAGTTGTTTTGCTTAATGACACCTCAGTAATTTTCTGTGAGGATTGAAAATCAAAACTTTAGTTACAATACTGCTGGGTAGGAAACACGTCTGGATTTGAGGCAAATTACTCACTCAATGGTCTCCAAAACGTTGTAAGGCAAACATTTTAGGGCACTACATCTATCTATCCAGCTGAAAGACGTTTTCACACCCCCTCTCCCATCAGAACTCGTATCACAAATGTGAGTTACAGCGTTCAGCTGCCACTCGCTCCTCCGCAGTCTAGACATCAGATCCTGACATCAGATCCTGACAGTGTAATTGGCAATTACTCATAATTTCACTTTGATCCACATCTTTGCCTTCCAATGCACAACATTTACAACAAGGTTCTTCTACAGATACATGCATCCTCTCATTTACGGCTGTTCAAAGTAACTGCAGCAGTAAAATAACGTCTGAGCGCATCATCAGCTTTAGCGCTGATTTATCTGTCCGTCAGAGAAACAGACGCAGAGGTCACAGCCAAGCATCTCAGCCGCTCTGAGATCATTTCTGAAACGTAATACAAGGAACATGTGCTTCAGAACAACAAGCAAATGACTGTAAACTCATGCCTCTGTAATTTGATGTTCATATTTAATGAATGTTGTTTTTATTTACGGCTTCAGCTCTGAAAAATATTGTTCTGGATGCTGAATATCTTATATCACAGTATGAGTCATGTTGCCATGCTAACGGTGTGGGTGTTACGGGGCTAGTTGTCACACTGTTGGTGTATTTATGGTAGGTAACGTCTGTGTAAACTCACACCTGAAGTCTTAACTCTACAAAAAAGTTGAACATTTTCTTCATTATCCGTCAAAATAAAAGCTTTGATTTTATTAATTATGTTCACATTTATCAAACGTGAATGATTCTGATTTCTGCTAGTTGTGAGAAGCTGTGTGACAACAAATCAGCCATTTAGTCCTCATATAAACAATGTAAGGCTCTGTTTACACCTGGTATTAACAAGGCATGAAAGTGGCTTTAGCCGGCATGGCTGATCCAGCAACAGTCATCCTGGACTGTTTTATACAACCTGCATTACGTAACAACGTCTCAAATGCAGATTCTGCGAATGCGCTTAGAAAATGTTCAGTACATGTTCCTTGTGCCACGCTGGAAATGCAGAGAAACAAGATTTAACTCATCAGGCCAAAAATTCGGTTCTTATGACCAAAGAAAAGACAGAGCTGAGATTTCGGCCTGTTGCCCTGCCACCCCTGAACATTATAATGGTTTTGCCTTTCTGCCTCAGGTAGGAGGGTTAGAAAAACAGCCAAATTGTAAAAATACCCATCTGTCATGTGTTTATCTGGCAGGAAAAGAGAGAGGCTTAGAGGAGATGGAGAGATATGCAGGTGGAGAGGAGATAATATAACAGGAATTACAGGAGACGCGGCTGGTTTGAGTTCAGAGCTACTGGATTAGTTGAAGGATCTACTGGAGGAATGAACAGCACAGATCTCTGTAAGCGCCGCCTACAGCAGTTATCACAGCTAAATCATCAACTATTAATGATCCATTAACTGCTAAAGAATGAAAAATTAGGGGCTTCTGACGCTGAAAGAAAAGACTCCAGACTTTTAAAAACAATTTTCCATGTATTAATAAAAGAGCAAATTGCAGAGGAGTGAAGACAAACAGGCAGATGAAAGCTGTAATACTGCATTAGTGAGGCTGTGGCTGATATTTCAGGAGTGCAAATGAACAGAGATTTGGATTAATCGCTCAACACAAGGAGAGTAATCAGTGTGCGGCTGCAGTGATGGTAGGTGGATGTGGTACATTTGGCCGCATTTCCTGCGACTCAAGCTGAGAGCACACGTCCATTTTTAAGCGTCTCTTCCAGAAGCAGCATGTGACCTCACAGATTGTTTGCACCAAGTGGATCCTCCGTGCAACTTCCACAAAAATAAATGCATGTGCATCTAACATGTTGCATGTGCATTTATCATGTATTTGCATGTTTGCAATTAGTCCTGGTTGCTCAACTACTTCCTGTAGATCAGCGGGTAGAGCATTGTGTTAGCACTGCAACCGTTGTGAGTTTACTGCACAGGGAACATGCGTACACACACTCACTCACACACACTCTC
>JBAJNP010013442.1:0-12119 GCA_036877545.1 Yasuhikotakia modesta | reverse complement strand
GTGTGAAGTATAGCAATAATGCATGTGAATACAGGAATACTTGAAATACAGCTAACATTGAGAGAGACACAAGTGTTAAAATATAAAAAAATAACAGCAAGAGACAAGAGCTTTAAATCATTTATAAACCTAACACAAAAAAAACATTACCCAGAATGCATCACTGCAGTGGTCATATTTCACACAGATGCATTATAAGCACTGACAGATACCCCCCCTGCGTCCATGTGGCGGGTGCTACCACACGCTCAGTGTAAACAATGGTGCAGAGATTTTCATAAACAAAAGCTCACATTTGCATTTATAAGGCCAGCACACATCTCACAAGAGAGGTGCCAACGAATACAAGGCAGTAAAACAGATGAATGCATCTCTAGCTGGGACACACAAGACAAAGCACAGCAGCCTCTGGACTTTGGACCTCAAGAACACGATAAATGATGGATAGGTTTGGTTTAAGTTTAACACAGTTTTAACCATTTAGTCAAAGGTCTGGTTATGTAAAACATGCAGTATGGACAAACACTCACCCATTTTTGAAATGTATAACATGGGCTCTCTGAAGTCCGGTCTCCAGGAAGTAGCCAAGTTCCTGTTCCTGTGAGACCGGGCCAGGCTTTGGACTGCGGTTCTGAATGCCAGCACTGAGGGCCTGACAACAAAACATCAATCAGTGTCACCCATAATCAATACAAACTCCATCTTTAATTCTCGTTTACTGCAGGTTTTCCATTATCTGTTTGTCAAATACACAGTGCATCTTTAAAAAAGCAGGGAGACAGACTTGTTAAATGTATTTCCTCAGGAAACAGGATTGGACAGGATGTGGTTCGGATGGTGTGACCTTTTTTCTTTCTGTCATGAAGGTGAAACATTAAGCTTCAACTGTGCCTAAAAATGCAACGTCAACACTGCAGCAGAACACAAGCTCTCCACCATCTCTCTCTCTCTCCTCACTAACACAAATTCACAAGAAGTAAATAAACACAGTTCGGAGGAATAAATCTGTGTGCCGCTCTTCCAAACAAACGTTCTACAGTGGAGACAGACTGTGATGTCGTTCTGAAAGAGAGCAACCTTTGACCTGTCACAGGCTGTGATTGGGAATTAAAGTTCACAGGCAGGACAGGAAGAGATTAATCCGATGGTTGGCTGTTAGGATGAACAAATCTGTGCTCTGCTACACAATCACAATACATCTCTGCTGTCCATCAGAAATGGACAAAACACAATCAGGAATAAAACAGGAGAAATCTCAGTGATTTGAAAGGACTATGATGTTCATTTGAAAAGCAAATAGCATAAAACAGACACACACACACAAATACCTTTTCAACCTCCTGAAGATAAAGCAGGGCGATGTCTCCAGACTTCTCGTAGCAAGTTATAATCTCCTGATCTCTGTCTGTGTTCCGATTGGACGGCGACGCCACCGGCACTTTCTCCAGACAAAGACCTACAAACAACAACAACAAAAAATGACTCACACATGCCCAGGGCACGCAGTGCTGTTCTAGTGTTCCTGCAGTAACATTAGTGAAACGTTATCATACAACAGTTCATTTCACTTACATGTTTCACCTTGAGAAGATCGTTGATGTTTTAACTTACACAAAGCCACAGAATAGAAGCAAATACATCAAATATTGCAGTGATTTGAATTCTCAGCCCTTCATATCTAAATTATTATGTCTGCCCCAGTCTGGCGGATCAAACGAACTGTTTGCGATTCTGTTTGGTGTTGCGCTAATCAAACGAATACAAAACGAATCCTGAATTCAGAATTACCGAGCATGTGAGCAGCTTTGCACGCCCTTGATACAAAGCCCTCGGTTTCCCAGAATTCAGCTGTGCGAAACAAACACCATCTGCACCAGCGACAGGCAGCTAATATGATGTCAATTTCAATTCACTAATGAAACATTTTAACAGACTGTTATGGTTTGAGCCTCATTAATTCAGAAATGATAAAAATGAAGGTGATGTGTTTATTGTCCATCCTTTGTTGCTGTAGAATACAGGAAGTGAGATCATAAAATATACATGTGTGTGAAAATCAAAGATCTGAAACAAACCAGGAGAGCTTTAAATGTTTTAGCATCAGCAGTGTCTGTTCTTAGCCGGATCAGTTGCCTTGTCTGGGTCAGCTGAGAACCAATCTTGGCCTTTTGAAGTTATATCTTAAATCTGTCTCTGCATGAGAAAATCAGGCCAAAAACACAATCAGGTGGCTGTTAACATGATGAGAGTTGTTTGTTTGGCTTCTGTTAGCATTGGGTTCTCAGTACGGATAAACTTTTCATGGCAGCATGGCTATGTGACAGGAAACTGAAACTGTAGCCCTGCTAACTACATTCTAAACGGCATCAATAATAGATAATGTTATAAACAGATATCACAGAGTGAGGAAAGCTATTGACGATCCAGAACGTTCCGGCACATTCTGAAAGGAAAACATAGCCACATAACTCACTATGATCAATGTGGTAATGACAACACCTAATTAAAAGAGCGCTGTGGAGTCACAGCAAGTTAGATTTGAAGTGAGAAAATGCTACAATGTTGAAGTATTTTTGGTTCATAATAATTTTTTGCGATTTTGTTTGGTGGTGCAGAAAAAAAACACATTTCACCTCTAAATAAAAGTTTATGTCATGACTAAGCAGGACGGGGGGATTTTCTACGGCCTTGTTGTTCTTCACTGATGCCCACAGGGTAGCCAAAAAACAAAATGTGAAAGATAAAGCGTGTGGGCACCAAATGTCCTCACGAGGATGGGAAAATCACACACACCCACACTGTGGTTCCTGCAGCGATACCAATGAGGAAAACTGTTTTGGAGACTGGAAAATTATTAAACACATTAAATGCTGCTTATTTGAAAATCCAAAGATGTTTAGGGTGTAAGATTAGAATATACAGTTTGTAAAGTATTACAGTGTGTGAGAAAAATCTCTGCCTTATATGGACCTGCTACACAAAAGGCCTGAACTTAGCCCAGAAACTCTACAAAGGCTCAATATCTTCCATTCTGACACACACAACACTTTCATCATTCTCTCTTGGCCCAAAGATTGCTGCGTTCCTCTAAACACACACATATTCCCTGTCCACCTTTATAAGTGTAAAGACCCATTATATCAACAGATCCTGGTCAATCCTCATTATTGCAGCCAGTCTCTTTAATGACCTGTATAACAGCCGCAGTAAATCCGCTGCCCCAGAACAGTCTGTGACAAGCCGCTCAGCACGGCAGATTTTATCATTCAGCACAAGGCTTTAATATACACTGGAGAGAAAGTAGGAAGTGGCACACGTGTGTGTGTGCGGCAACTGAGAAGCAAAGGGTGTTTGGGACCACCCTCATGAAGGCAGCTGTCAGTCACAGAAATGCTACGAGGAGACTGGATGAGAGGGGCTGCGTGCCACTCTGCGGTTTTTCCCCAAAGCCCCACAGACCTGTCAGAAGTCTGATCAAAGACCTCACGCTGCGGTCTTGGCAAAGACTTGCTGCACTTGGTATTAGTGTGTGTGTTCGATTTAGTTGCAAGCGCACTTTTCTCTGCAGAGCCTCACACGTTAAGTCGATGCTGCCACCTCAAGGTTAAAATGTGAACTGTTGGCAATTATGCAGCCTTTCAGTATGTCAATAAAGTAACAGCAGCCTTCTAAACAAACTTTGTCAGCTGGTCCTGCCCTTATAATGTAAGTGTTAATGGATTTAACAAACCAAAATACAACAAAAGCGTTTGAGAGCTATTAAAGGTAGATACAAAAGGAAGCAGCCGTCTTACCCTTGGTGGCGTACGCCTCTGCGATCATGGAGAGTCTGTAGACCGGAGTCCCAACCAGCTGCATCTCATCCAGCGTCACGCGGCTGTACTGACTCAGTGCGTCTCTGTAATCTCCCTCCACATAACACAGCTTAGCCATAACCAGACTGGTCTCCTGCATGTATTCAGGCTGGGAGAGAAGATGGAGTGGAAATGAAGATGCTGCCACAGTCACACACTAAATCACATCACATTTAGCAGAAACAGAACCACACATACCTCAGACCCGTTAAACCCTCCTGTCAGAACCTCTTTTAATCATGACAAGTAATTTAATTAATCCGCCAACATCAACAATGTTTTCTTTGGCATGATGTATGATATGATTTTTCTCATGCATAAGTCACTTAACATTATTCCAAACTTCTAGAACATTTGTCAGACAAATAAATGTCCTCAGGGGAGGGTGTGTTTTTCTCTCCGCCCCCATGACCTTGTCTGCTTTGCTTCTTTTGTCTTGTCTAGCATCTACAGTCTCCACTTGAGAGACTCTCTCTGCCCTGGACTGCTCTTCAACTAAAAATCATGGATTTGATCAACTGGTCTCTCAACGCAACTGACACCATCTTCTTGATGACAAGCGTGGGTTCGGGGGAACCTGTGTGCCCTGCCGGAACGTCCGCAGCGGGGTACACTATGGACTCACAGGAGAACTGGCGGGTCGGTGGAGGACATTGAAGACATCTACCTGTTCGTAACCATGGTCTCAGGTCTATTGCTGATTGGATTAGGCATTGCCCTGGTGTATCGAGAAATCGTGAAAACGAGGGCAGCTGCTCACAGCCCCACAATGCTGCCTGGCATGATTGAAGCAGTGGGCAGAGCCGTCGGGACGCAGACTGTGGTGGTAAACCGCATTACGGAGAACATCATGGTGAAGCTAGAGGCGTTGCAAAGGATAATAGATCGACTTGGAGACCAGAAAGAACAAAGAAGGAAGTTCGAGTAAAGTGGTATGCAGCTACTTGCCTCAAGCCTAAACAATCGCAATCTTATCTGCTTTTGGCTCCATCTACCAGCACTGGCCTCTACCACCAAGGACACTGCTACAAAACATCTCCCCCGGCAGTGAGACGCTTCTGCAATCCTCGCCCCCACATTACTGCCAACCTGGCTAGCGGGTCTGTGTGCCCAGTGCTGTATTATAGCTGCAGGATCGGATGGCTGCTCATCTACGCTGGACTACCTCAACCCCAAAGACTTCTCTTCCTTGTCTTACATGTTGTAAAAGTGTCCTGATTATCTGCTTCTGTTGCTGAAGCGATTATTCCTGTTCCCACACTGTGATTCCCTAACTGCATAGTTTGGGGTTGGCCTTTATCTCGCCTCAACTTTCCTCATGTGATGCTGTATTTCTTAATATCCCTGTTTTCCCATCCTGTCTACCCCCCTCTTGTTAAATCATGTATGTTTGTATCTATATGCAGATGGGCTGATGGCTAATTTCACTGGTACTTGTGACTAGTAACAATAAAGGCTACTTACTTACCAATGATTCGCTCTGACAGTTATGACTGTGGATCACATATACTGATATCATGTATAAATTGATTTCATAAATTTCATGCTCACCTTTAAGTTTCCCCGATCAAGAGCCGCTGTCAGGTGTTTGCGAACCTCCTGGAGCCGTGGCCGAGGTCCGCGGGGACTGGTTCCCTGCTTGATGGGGTTTTCTTTCAGGTACTGCTGGAGTTTGGCTTCCCCCAGCAGAAGTTCCCCGAGATCATCTATAACACAAGCAGGACACAGTTCACAACCGATGATGTACTTGTGTTTTGTCTGAGGCAGGGTATTAATAATAAAGCAGGGTATAAATAATGAAACCTTAGCCACGTTGCATTACACAGTACATTATACAGTACTTACAAACTTTACAAGCAAGCAAAAGGTTTAAACGGCTATATAGAAAAGCCTTAATGCATCTACTCGAACCCCTCTCCAGTTTTTATAAGAATCATCAATAGCACCATTACTATCCAGGGGACAGTTTAATTCATTGCTTTAAATGTATATGTGTCACAGTAACTAAATCAACATCATACAGTCAGCAGTAAATGCAGTTAAAGCAAACGGACACCATTCAGTCTATGGAGCTGTTGCATACCTGATACGAATATTACATTTTAAACATCCTAAAATCAGATCAGTCATTCAATGAACAGTTTAGCTACATGTATAGGAATGAGGCCTGACGCGGCTAACAGGTTTAGCCTAAAGATGTACAGAAAACACACGCACCGTTGGAGATCAGCTTCGCAGACAACTGCCGCACGAGTTCTGGTATCTTGTCCCATTGCCCCTCTGATCGACAGCGTTCAATTTCAGTCTCTAATCGCGACCCAGACTTTCTAGCTGTCATCTTTCCTCCTCCAAACCAAAACACAAACCACGACCCGCGCCGCTCCACAGAAACATCGACACCTAGAGAGGACGCAAAACATCCCGAGCGCTGATTGGTGAAGCTTCCGTCACGTGGCACGTGACGCCACTCGCTCGTTTCTGTTTTATAATTTTTTGCGTATTTACAATAACATTTCGTGTATTTTTTAAAGCACGTTGTTTATTATTGTGGGAGATGTACGTTGCATAAAGGTTTAAAAATGAATTGTTTCATATATAAATCGGTTTCATAATAATAAACGATGCTTCCTTTCTAGGTTTTTATAGTTCGCCTGCACTGCAGCCTCCGGTGCTGTAGGCGGCGCTGCATTAAACGCGCCGCTGGTGTTTTGCGGCAGTGCGGCATGCGGATTTTGGACGTAAAGGGAAGATCACGTAAGTATTAAAGCTTTTAAATAAGTGTTTGTTAAATACAGGTATGTTTTTATGAATATAAATAATTTATATTATTAAATAATTGTTTAGTTGCTGTTAGTCGGAAACGTGCTGTGTTTGTTACTTGCTTGTAATTGTGTCTTATAATGTAATGGAAGACGAAACATACAATGTGATGTCGTGAGAGCTGGATATAAAAACGATTGCAAATGAAGTATAATAATGTAAATGTGATCTTTATCATTTAAAAGTCATGGTTTCTGAAATCTGAAAGTATCTGAAAGGCATGTCAAGTCAAGGTCACGTTGAACTGGTCCGAGCTCAGTATTTTGGAGCACATGTTATATCAGATGTGTTTTTATTTTTAGTCCTTGTGAACATAACATTTAAGGATAATTAGTTAAGTTATTTGTAATCAATGCATAAATGTGTCAGTTCATAATGTTTACTAACTGATGGCTTAAGCTCTGTATGAAATGAATGAATTGTTCTGATCTTTCCCAGATTCACCCTGGTAATCTGTGGACAGGTGCAGGATGTTTTTGACTGTGGCCCTTTTTCGGAAAGGGATTCCTGGGAAGCAGTGGATCGGCAAACACCGTCGGCCACGTGCGGTTACCTGGCAGATGAAGAGGAATATGATAAACCGCCTGGAACAGGAAGCGGAGAATGAATATTGGATCAGCCGTCCGTTCATGACACAGGAACAGGAGCGAGGGCATGCAGCGCAGAGGAGGGCGTGGATGTGGAATCAGATCAAAGATGCCCGACAAGCAAAGTTTCCTGAACACAAATACATCGCAGACCAACTAAACCACCTGAACATCACCAAGACCTGGTCCAGCTAATGGACATCATAGACTGATGGGGCACTGTTGGAAGGGAGCATGCAAGATTTAAGTGTGTGTGATTGAATTGTCTTTTTGTTGTGCATCTGTATGTTATATGTGCTGTGTTTATAAAAGATCTCTGATTAAAGGTGATTTACAGTGGTTGAACTGAGTATTGATTCTTGTTCTGTGATGTGATATAGAGAGAATAGCACTTTGGTTGAATCTGTAATATCCCAGAAGCACCTAAAAACCTCTTTAAAAATGATTTTATGGTGGGGATATTTAATGCATGATTCTGCACAAACTGCACACACACAAAGGCTGGATTTAAGTATTTCTCAATTGTAAGTTATTTGGAATGATTGTTTAACCGCTTTCAGCATTACGTGCCCACAAAGTTCCCCTGTCATAATAAAGTTACTGTATAGCGTATTACATTACACCTTTGCATCACCATGAATCAAGTATAAATACCAACTGTAAATATGTCAATACTGTTTATGAACAGAGGCTTCGGGTTTGGGTGTTAATCTTGGGCTGATGGTGCACATCTGACCCGTTCCAAACGAAAACAACTGTTTCAAATAGATTTTGAGCCATTAATCCTTGACTTTATTTGTATAATACTAGCATGACAGCATAATAGGGCCAAAAGTTTATCATTATTAAATGCTGTGCATTCACCTGGGCCATACAGGTCACTGTGATAAACAGCATATATTTTTATATTTATTATAACATGCAAATGCTTTTCGTGAGAGGTGAGACAGTACAGCTATATAGTACTAACGCCCATGCACTAGGGGGAAGTGTGTGTATTAGGACAGCCACATCACGAAAAACTACATTTCCCATAAACCATTGCGCACAGGCGCTCTGGTATCCACGACAGGCTGTTATTGTAGGGAATCGTGGATGGATGAATGAAGAGTTTTTGGTTTAATAGATCAGTTTGGTCCATTGCGGATTGATACGGTAAGGCTCGGAGTGGGACACATGGATCCCAGGATTGATGGAGGAGATGTGCGTGTAAAACATTAAACGGATCCTAAAGCCTAAAGTTTTGCCTGTAAGTGTTTTTAGACATTGTGGTTTTAAGACACAGCGTCACGTGGCAGGTGTTTTTCTTACTGTAGTTACTGTTTTATTTCATTGGTGTTTGTTTTTATAAATAAGACCTTAACTTGTAACTTAAATGTAACTTAAAAAACTTAATGTAACTTAAAAAACTTAATGTAACATTTTAACATTTTAGTGTTTCAGAGTTGAAAACCAAGAGTGTTTAAAACCAAGGCATATTTATAATAAATGTTACAGATGGGTATATTTCAACATGACATTTGAATCTGTCACATTCCAGGTCGGATGATTCCTCAGCTACATCTGTCAGGTCAGGCGCTCAGACAGTCACCACAGATGACATCCCCTCGGTCCTGGTCCGGTATCCATAGTTACACAGGAACTAGCATCTCTACAGGACGTAGCTCTGTCTTCTCCTGGGGCTACGATGTGAGTCTGGGATTGATGAGCAAGTGTGATGTGTGATGTGTGTGAGGTTAACACTGTTTCCTAAACAGGCCAGATGCATCTGGCTGCCAGGAACAAGCTATTTGGCTGTGCACACTTACATTTATACAGCATGACTTTGAGCCAATGAGATGTCTAGATGGGCGGGTCTAGTCACAGTGACCCCACTGAAATGGCAACCAAGAAAATAAAAATAAGATTTTATCTTATAAATTGTATAACCAAATATGGTTCAAGTTCATCTGTTTGCATTCCTTCTTTTTTTCTGTAGGGATTTGATAAAGCTGCTTCTAGGCAGGTCCAGCAGATGTTTGAAGAGATTGATGAACTTTTATACGAGCGAAAGTGTGAAACTCGCTTCAGAGGTTTGCGGGACGGTTGGCACCAGATTCCCCCATCTGCGGTACTCATGCATCCTCCTCAGAACATATTTCACTCTGAAAAATCTTTATAGTCTTTTATTAAACGTGTTAAACACAAATCACAGGCCACTTCTAAACACCCGATTAACACCGTCTGACTTTATGTTAAGCTTGTGTTTATTGTGTGACCTTCACTGGAGTTATTTATTTGTTTGTTTCTGCAATTTTATTGTAGTTTGTGTTTCACTGTTTTTAATAGATTGTATATATAATAATGACAATTAATAAAAAAGTATTTGAATAATAGAGTTGTGTTGTCTTTGTCGTCCATTTCTGTTTCCTTTAAAACACTGTATCATCATTATTTGCTGTGATCTGACACTGATGGATGTTTCGTGTTTGGACTGCAGGGGGCGCCCTTTGAGCTGTTTTAATGACTGGCTGCATCTCAAGGCATTCAAAGGTCTTGGTAAATGTTTATTTTCTTTTTGAAGGTTTCTACTGCATTTTATTCTTCTTTAACCTTAGTAACAGCATTGACTAACTTGACCAGTAACAATGACCAGAATATTTGTAGCATTTACTAAACATGCAGCCTGTAACTGCAACAATGTCACTTAAATGTAACTTTATATTTAAATACATGTATGTTAATATTATTAATTTATATAAGGGCTTTTATATGAAGGCTGTGTCTAAGTTCTTATAAAAATGTGATAATTTAATGCTCTAGTTCCACATCTGGACCCATAACATTTTCAGTTCATTTTAAATTCAGAACCACGAAGGCCATAAAACTGATTAAAACAAAATGTGGCCGTAACCCCGGAAGAAAGTCAACGCCTGACACATCTACAAATCATTTTATTGTCTGGTTGGTAACTGTGTTTACAACGATCACATTAAAGACAACATAAAGAATTGGTGACTTCCTGCTGCATGCGTTAGCAGAGCATAATCAACACACTGACTTCACACACACCTCTCTCTCTCTCTCTTTCTCTCTCTCTCTCTCTCTCTCTCTCTCTCTCTCTCTCTCTGTCTCTTCCTCCCCCTGTGTATTTTCTGATACTGGCAGATTGAGAGATCTGATACACAGCTCTGTTTTGCGCTGCTCCTCAAAGCCCTCCGGCTGTTTCTTTTGCATATTTTTGGCACAGTCTTCTTTTGTGTAAGAGATGAGAGTTTCTCTGTTTTTCAGACACTCAATACTGTATAACTATCAACAGAGACGGCTTCACACACAACAACAACAACACAAACATTAGCACATCCATATTGTACAGTAAATTAGTTTATGCTGGTGAACTCGGTCTCACCTTTCTCAGTATCTGTGTGTGTCTGCGTGTGTTAGCAGGTCTCTGTGATTAGAATAAGTATGTATACTTGCTTGAGTGTGTTGCCACACCAATCTGGGCCCCTCAACACCGGCCTTATCATGGTACAATCGTGGCTTAATATCACTTCATTAAGTCCTGCTCAACCCAAGAGTGAGATGTTTCTGAGAAGTCCTGTCACCTGTCCATTCAACACTCACTTCTGGTTTTCACCGTTTTGCTGTGGTACTTTATTGGCAGCCCCCAAAGTCTCATAAGATAAACATCAAACACATACAGAGCCCCTGGGTCCAGCTGACCAATCACAGCTGTTGTCACTGCCCTACGTGGATTAAGCTCCTGAAAATACTTACAAAGAACTCTCTCATTGGCCGGTCGGGACTCCGGGTCCAGGCAGCGGTCTGTAGAGCTGTGCTTGCCTGTATCATGTGAGACCTGCTTTCTGTAGACACAATAAAGGCTCCGTTCTTCTGTTCCCATCCAGGCTATGGTGACAGAGTTGCAGGTTCTCAGCCGGTTGAAAGTTTTGATCTGCAGTGTGGCGGGAAACACAGGCGCAGCTCTGCGATGGTAAGCGGACGATGCCTGCATTTTGAGACAGAATTTGGGCTTGTCTGAATCATCAGAGGTGGACAATGAAGTGCTTATATCTGGAACAAAAGCCTGGAGATGAATGAGGTATGATGGGCCACCGTGCAGCCATATCTGGGTGAGTTGATGGCCCACTTCCTGTGATGTCAACACCTGATCTTTACTGGTAACGGTGACCTTCACTTTACTTGTGCCGTTGCAGGTTTGCAGGGTAAGGAGGCCGTTCTGCTGCCACCCACGAGGCTTGAATCGGAACAACCGCTCGCCCCGTTGACCGCTAAGGGTGACCCATTTGACCTGACCTTCTCGTAAGGATGTGACGGCTGGACGTGCCTCCTCATGTGTGCGAGCAAAGGTGCCGGTGTACGGCACGCTGGTGCCGTTCACTCTGTCCACTACAAACACATCAAAGTAATACTGTGTGTCCGGTAGCAGGTCTGAAACCGTGCAGACATTTTCAACATCCCTGCACACGCATCCAGGGTCCTCAAAGTTGTCCCACAGAGCATCAGGAGATCCACGGTTCTCAAAAGTATCCGGTCGCTTCCACCACGATTCTTTAAGCGATGCCCACACAACCTCTTTGCCTGATTTGTCTCTCTTTTGTCTATTTTGTTCATTTCTTCTCTCTTTTTTACCTCCATCACGGACGGCACAAAGACTCCGGTAGTTGTGTTCGTGGTTAACCAGGACGCAGTATTCGTAATACGGATGGTTGTCATGGTGACCACCCTTAACGACAGATGTGCTCGGAGCCCAGCTCAACGTGACGCTGGTCATGCCCACCCCCAGCATGTGCACTCTGGGGTCGGAGGGCAGTTCAGGAAAGACCCCAGAGGGCCCGGGGCCTGCATGGAGGTA
>JBAJNP010013441.1:0-12119 GCA_036877545.1 Yasuhikotakia modesta | reverse complement strand
GCTCTTTTCAGGTATATTAGAACTGCTTAAGTATTACCCATAATTCTTTGTGCTTTAATAATTGTAAAAGTATTTCACTGGTTAATAAAAGAAAAAGGTCTCTCTCCCTCTCTCTGTGTGTGTGTCTTTCTACAATACATATTTTTTGGATATTTTTCTCCAGATTTATGAAAACTGTACAGGAATATTGGTGTACAGCAGAGAGGGCAACTCACTAAATACTTAAATAATTGTCTGTTCAAAGGCACTAACACTTGATATAGACAGAAAGACATTATTCACAGCTCCGGAATAACAAACATCCAAAATGACACGACTTTGCAGATAATATCAAGGATTAGCTATTCTTTTTAACTGGCTTCAACCTCTGTGAATTATTTATAGACTGGTGCATACACCGAAAAACACAAACAAACTCTGAGGAATAAGACTGGCACATCAGCGAGGAGCAAATGAATTTGGTTATGAAGACGTGATTGTTATTGTATCACATAATACAGCAGTAATCTCATCAGCACACTGTTCACTGAACACATATAATTACGATCAACAGATGTGCTGTATTTGCACCTGAGCATCTTAATTGGAAATGTACACTGGCTGCACTGGCAAGCCCACATTATTATACCGTAATATATTTATATTTCTTTGCTTCAGTGCTTTCATTTAAACCCAAGAGCATCGAGTTAAACACAATGATGGTGTTGTAGGGATTTGGTAAACAAAATCTGACAAACTTTTCTACACGTGTTATAAAAGCTTTTTAGAATAACTTTACCATACATTTTTTTCTGATGTCACCACTAAAACTGTCTCGGTTACAATAACTAAAAATTCTGTAAATGTCTGGAAAATCTAATTTAGCATTATGATGTAATAGAAGAGTCATTTCTGTTGCATTACATTCAGCTTAATGCTTTAAAATCCTTCTGGGAATACATGAGGGTTGTGACAAAATTGGGTAGCAGTGATTTTTTTTCAAGTCTTTTATAGTTGTAAAATCTGTTCTCTGCCTGTGAACTGTGTGGTGTTGTTAGATTTGTCCCTGAAAAGCTTTTTCTCCTCAGTGCTTTCTCCAGCTTGTGTTTGATATGAGAGGCGATGAGGGGATATTGCTGGTGTCTGTACTCAGAATCAGCACAGACACAAAAGCTGGACACAGAAGCTTAGCAGTGACAAGCAGTGCTGTTAGTTTCAGCAAGACTTAACTAAAGTTTTTGCAGGGTTACATTAAAGTCAGCAACAGTATTGTTGTGACCACATAATAGGCTTGTTTTCGCTTTTCGTTGCCATGCTGTAGCTATTGTCTGCAGTTACAAATTGCCAATATTAGCCATCTGTGATACTGAGATTTTAGTTTTCTTATGGAAAAATTAAAATAATAATTCACCCAAAACGTCTGACCTTTTGTTTTCACTGCCTCGCTCCAAACACACTATCGTCCATACAAGTTTCTTCATACAAGAAACAAAAAACACAATTTATTTTATTTATATACACAACATTTATATAACTATTTCATATTTCTTTATATGTCTAGAGTTTAATGTGCTCAGACTCATTAGACAGATTAAAGGTTCATATTATCAGTCAGCTCAATTTAATAATATACAGACTTTAAATACTGTTTAGAGGACAAATCTCTGGTGTTTGTAACTCAATAAAACACTATTAATCTTGATGAGAGCCATTTCCTCACCCAACACTGATGTTGCAGTATTAAATATGATATTGTTGCAAATGGTCTGATTAGATGTAAGAACATGTAGGATAGATTATGATTATAACAGATGTAGTGAGCAGAAACATTTGTGCTATCTGTGATAAATTATACAGAAAAGAAGTGAAGTGGAATGATGAAAATATTTTACACATAAATCTGTCATGATTTTGTAAAATGATTTAGTAATGGTAAGAAAAAGCATATATGTACCTGTACAGTCAATGGAAATGTAAAGCAGAGAAAACAATAAGTTATGAACACACACAGCTATTAGTATTTAACATTACATGGTTTGTTCATTAGTGTGATGAGGGAACATTTATCCTGTGTTGCCGTGTGCTTTAGCAATTTGTCTATAGGAACAATTGGGAGGTATTTACCAGTCCGTTCAGGCGTTTAATTAATTGCTAAAGATGCATTAAAATGAAAAAGAACAGCAAACATTAAAATCTGAACCAGCTGTTTTTTACTAGGTGGTGTCAACCGTGCAAGGCGCTATAAACCTACAGCGCAGTTCTCTCAGTCCCCAGCAGATGGCAGTAGAGGCGCGCTGGCTTGCATTGGATTCATCTCCAGACTCAGAAGTATTCATCAGGTAAGAAAGACGGAGTAAGTAAAATATGTAAAGCAGCCTTTTTGTTCACGTCTCAAACTAACAAGATTTATCAGTCATCTGCGAGAAGCCCGTTATTTATTCCAACGATTCGTCATATTTTCTTGTCAGTCTCCTGAATGGTTCATCAATGCCGAGCGCAAACAGCTCGTTTTCCTACCAAATGATGTTTTTCCTCATAAATCACTGGGAATATTAATTTGCATAAGACTCAGTGCGTGTACATTGTTGGATTTACGGGCATTTAAAAACAGCCGCTTAATGCTTTCAACAGGCAACAAATGTGTTTGTCTCGGTTTTCCTGTAGGATGAAGGAAATGCTGCGTTTGTACAAAACGTGCTTTTATGTAAAGCTCTCGCAATAACAGTCAGAATAAAAGACGGCGAGAGAGAAAGAAGAGACGCAAAAAGCCCGGAATGCTTTTGAAAACCTTCCTCGGAGCCGCGTCGTGTCAACGCGATCAGGCCTTGGTAGTTATTTGCTGCGAAACAACGCGCGTTGTTGTGCGACTCTTGCGTCTTTTATTGGATATGCGGCGTCGAGGTACAATGAGCCGCAGCCTTCACATTCTGCGCCTTTCAATTACTGAGCCCGCTGCTCTGAGACAGAGCCGAATGCCACCGACACCCGCCCGCTGCACAGCAAAGCCGGAACAGGGATCAACATACAGAAATAAGATATTTCTTTTCCCCTAGATATTGAGAAATGCCATGCTAAATATTTTCCCAGACGTCAGTCTAATGGGGTGGCGTCTGGTTTGCTGCATGTGCTTTAAACTCTGATGATAGGCTATGCATACATACCATGACATTGGTGATGTGTGTGTTTAAAATGAACTACTACTTTTTAACTGTATATAGCCTGCTGTTTTATGAAATGAGCATGTTAATGTTTCACATTATCAATTCACTTTTGTGTAAAAGTGTCATAACCTTTTGATAAAATTATGCCTGTAGTTATTTGCATTGTGCATTGCATAAGTGCATTGCATTGTGGGATACTGTGTTTGTTGTAATGTTAATTTTTTTTCCCGCATATGCATACTGTGTCTACATACCGTATAGTGCAGCAATTGTAACTGTAGTAGCCTGTGTTATTGTGCCATTCTGAATGTAGCAGTTAATATTAATGAGGGTGTTCTTGTTAAATTGTGGCCATAGCACTGCTATGCAAAACTCTAGCCAAGACTGTTAGGTTGTGTAAGAACAGGTGGGCCTCAGAACTATAAATGACCATTTTTCAGTACAATAAACCATCCGAGGCTTAGCTGACTGGCTAATGGATGTAGGAATAAAATCAATGTGATTTCAGACCCCAGATGGATGTCCCCTCTGTTTCCTCACCAGTATCACTGACGGCAACCTGCCATTTTCCACAGACTGTGTGTGATTACGTATGCATGTGTCTTGCTGTTCCTTCTCCTTACAAATGGCAACACTTTGCTTTATTTGCAGTCTAAAGGGACTCAGTTCAGCTTTAACACACTTCAGAGATCTTCCTCCATCCGGTTGTGTCAAATTTTTTCTCCTCTCCTCCATGCTTTCTCCCGCAGGTTACTTAAAAGTCAGCAAGGGCCCAGATGGAGAAAATAAGAAACCAAGGTGTTCAAAGAACATGAGAATTATGCAGCTAATATACTTTCCCATTTGAAAGCATTGCTGGGACAACCTTTGTTCCTCACATGGGTAAACTTTACTTTTAGCTTTATTTCCTGTTGTATGTGCCAGTTCTTCTGGCGCTCTTTCTGCTCTCTCTCACCAAGACCATAACTCTGTAATTTAAAGCTCTCCGGTGAGCCGATACACATCCCACACCTTGGCTTTCACAGTTTGGACTTCAGCCATATGGTTGGAGGATTGCGAGGCTCCAAATGCACACATTTATAGATTTCAATTTCTAGCACAGTCCTTCGCGAGTCAAAGGTGCCTTCATAAGCCTCTAAATCAGGGATGGTGAAGAGGATGGGTGCAGCTGTAGACGCTCACAGGGGATGTTCAGTGACAGACTCAAGACTGCTCTCTCTGTTCTGAGCATCAGACTCTGAGATATAATTATGACAATCTGCCATCTGCTTTGAGCCAGACTGAAGGCTGACTGAGACGGCTCAGTGTTGCTAAGGGAGAGGAAAGGAGGACAGGGTGTATGAGCGAAAGATCGTTTAGCACTCCATCAAAGGAGAGTGCCAGTAGAGTAACTGTGAGATCAAGCGATAAGGGTGAGCGAGGAGTGGAGGTCTCATGATAGAGGCGAGAGGAGGTCACTTCCAAACTGTGTGGCGCAGAAGATGATGAAAATGTTTTGTTCGCTGCAGAACTGGTTTGTCGGTTCAACTTGAAGGCCAATCTCGATTGATACAAAAGACGAGTTAAAATGCTGTCTGTAGCCCATATGTATTATTTGATGTTATAAAAAAAATGGAGGGTGGGTTTTATCAGTTGATTGGGTCATGAAGAGAGGGCGTTACATACCAGAGAAATTCTAGGTTGTTGGAGAGAAAGTGTTGAAAGAGTCTTAGACAGGGAAACTTGTTGTTTCGTTTTAAAACTTGACAGACATGACCAATACAAACATTTAATTGAAAACAGCAGCATGAATATTCATTAAAAATGTAATTTTGCATGTCATGAGTTAGGGTTTGAATAACAGTAAATAATGAGTAATTTTTTGAGGGACAAAATGTTTGATTTACAGTTTTACATTTAACCACTCCAGTCGAACATATGCTTTTATTTGTGTATTGCTGTACACATTTTAGATTCATTACAGAATGAATCAAGGTTAATTTCTGTGCTATTTGGCCACATACAGTTACCACAGTTGTGTTTAACCAAAATGTTAATTTAACATAAAAGCCTGAAACTTGATTAGCTCTGTTAGAAACAAGCTTCAAGAAGCACTGAAAAGAGAATAATCTCTCATTTCTCCCAAACACTCGGCCCCTCCCTCCCCTTTTTACTCTTCCTCATTGCTTCTATTTTTTGTTTTAGCGGCCTAATGAGGCATGCAGGGTAATTAGTAGCAACAGCAGCCACGACTACTAATACTCGTCTTTTTGCATATCTGTTGTTCTTGTGGTCCAAGAGAGGGCACTGGTGACTCATACAGAGGCTGTCCACAAAGCACAGAGATAAGCAGAGGGCCAAAATATGGGATGTGGGGGGTAGATATAGAGAGAAATGTTCTGACACTGATTGATTGACACATAGAGAAAGAAGAGGAGAGTGTGATCATTGGGCACCAGATTCAAACGTTTGTAGAAAAGGGAAACGGCAGTTGATACGAACATGATGAAATCTGCCGTAATCTGGGCTATATCTAAAAAACAGGGTTGCCTCCCCCACTTCAGGATACAGAGACAAAATCTTATTTGTCTCTGAAATATTTTCTTAAACCAAATGTTCAGATATTAAACCCTACAAGCCATCCAAACATGGCTTTATTGTGCCAAATGGTGTATGTATATATTATGAGAAGAATCACAATTAGTGTAATTTAGTGTAATTGGGAAAACATATGGAACCAACACAAATAAAAAGCTGTTAAATGACGACAGGCTTTAGTTTAAATGTTCATCTGACGCCATTAAAGTTATTGTTTTGTGTTATGTCTTGTGTTTATAGATAAAGAAATTCCATGTTATCTGGCCTCTAAATATAAAAGGGTTCATCATTTGAAGGTCCAAATTGAAAGTTTTAGTGCAGCTTATTATGCGTATGCAGTCGAGATGTTTCAGTATATAGCTATTACACTTGGCCCTTTGCATATTTTTAGGTAGGCATGGCTGAAGTCCACATGGATGAAATCCACATGGCTTTCATTTGCTGGAGATACCGAGGAGCAAAAATTGTTTTGGCCAAAGTCTGAATGGCAACCCAGGTGTCAACAGGTACCAAGATTTGTATGGAACACCATGGAAAAGTACAAACTATGATATACTCAGTAATATATAGTAACAAATATAGTAATCAGAACAGTGGACAAGGGCAGAATGTTTGTTTTAATTAATGAGCAGCATAAAAGAGAAATAATGAGGCAACCAGGAGAATTTTCACATTGTAGTGAAACTCTAACTGGAGAAAAATTTGCCACATTAGTGTTTTGGTGGTCTAATACAAACAAATGCCTTATGCCACCAGAATAGGTTGCTAGGACAATTGCTGTGTGTGGGCACTAACATCTATTGCAAGACTCCTTGTTCATACAAATGTGACTTGATTAATCTAACTTGATTAAAAATGTTTGGAAAGCTATTAATAGTCCACACTGGCTCACTAAAAGAAAAGCACAACACCGAAAGTGCTTCTTTTAACTTTTGTGGTTAAAATAGTCTTTGCTGACACTGAAGATCAACTCTCTTCTGGCAGGCTCAGCTTAAATGCTTTTGACTTGGTTAGTCATCGAAGGCACGACCAATGTGAAATCATAGGAACACGAAAAGCTTGTATTTGCACCTGACCAGACACTTTGAAATCCTGTTTCATATCCCAGCAGACACTGACTCGTTCTCTCACCTCTCAAAGGGCACGGTGTGAAGCATCAGTTGGCGTTCTGGGTGGAAGATGACTGATACATTTACGTCTACACGCTCGCCGGAAGATGAATCTTCTGTAGCCAAGAACGGCTCCCCCTTACATTAACATACATAACACATAACTCTTTCATAGCGCTTCCATCTCTCTCTGTTTCTTATTCAGGCTGAAAACCACAGCCTGTGTCTTTTAGACGCCACATGTCACGGTGACAGCATATCCCATGATTCATCACTCACAGGAAATGAGGCCTCTATTCTCACAGTGGCGTGATATGTATGATGAAGTTTTTGACGTATGGAACATCATGTATTCAAATACGCTTGATGAATTATTAGAGAAATTGTTGGTACATTTGGAAAGGAGGTCATTTGGAAATCAAGTCGGAAAGCTGGAAATTCATTTCAGTGTGATTTTAAAAGTAAAAGTTCCTTTAATATTGATAAATCACCTTGTGTCTGTAAAAATACATTAACAAAAACCTTGTTTTATGGATGCTGATAAAATATATAGATTCTGGAATTGAAGAAAAAACTGTTATATTATACATTTGTAGGAATTTTTAAAAGAAAATATGATTTTTCAAAAATATATATTTCAGTGTGGATACAGTCTTTACATTCAGGATGTGTGGTGGTAAAAAAAAATTGCAATTGCATATTTTTATTTAGAGCATAAGAATTCATTTTGTTTATAAGGACAAAAACACTCCAAGGAGATCTGTGATGTAATCAAATACGGCGATAATATTAATACATAAATAATAATAATGAAACAAAATAAATGAAATAATGAAGTTTTACCTTCTGTCCAGACCTACATAGTAACAATACAGTTGGAAACTGTTCCATATGTAAAAATGGATGGCGCAAATGTTTTACCACCCACACCAAATATCAAACATAAGGTTCTTTATACATTCTATATTATATCGTGCATATTTGTCTCCTCAGGCAATGAACTAAAGTCACTAGCTACTTATTTATTTGTTATTCTCTCTTTTTAAACACTTTTATTGTCCTCCTGCTTGTGTGCACATATCCCTGGCTGTTGCTATTTATGATGGCCGGCATTCATCTTAAGAACACACTCCCACACAAATGTCAGAGGGCTAGTTGGCATCTTATTAAAGTGCGATCCAGAGGGAGAATGCATTAATTATTCTTTTCACAAGAAGCACATGGGTGTGCTTGGTCAATATGCCTGGAAGTCACCTTTTAACAAATCTCTGTGTATTAAGTGCAATTAATATGGAAACTTTAAACTTTGTTTAAATGAAGTTTTTTAAACATGTATAAGTACAATAACTTGTAGACTTTGTGTTCTTCTACCAAATCATTATTTGTTAAATCTGCAATCTGTAACTTTTGCCATCTCTGTTGAAATGTAAAATTGCAGGACACATGCAGAGTTATTTATGTGGATAACAAGTTCAAATTGTACACAACTGCTGTAAAGACAAGCTGCAAGCGCTACAACATCAACAAATATGCGATATAGTAGCTGGATTTTCTTTGTTTATAGACAGCCATATATTGGGTATATCATTATTATGAACTTACCAATGTGAACTGGGGTAAAACAAGAGACTGTTTTTAATACTAGCCTATGATGTACTTTCTTGATAATTTATGTATTGATTTATAACCAGAAAAGGTCAGGATTGGAGCTTTATCAACTCTTTATACTAGTTGCTCAGGCCTCAGGTCAACATAAATGCCAGGAAAGTTAATCACACAGCGGAACAATGTCACCATGGTACCATTGTCTTCCCTTGCTATGCTATTCACACTGTAGAATACTGAGTAATTTCATTGGCTGGCTAGGCATGTAGTCCAGCGGAGAGGTCCAGACTGTGTGTGAATTGGCAGGGCTAGATGAATTTAACACAGGCTTGTGTGATTCTGGGTCACTGGATATCATGGGATATGTGGTCAGTAAATCTTACAGAGTGGTGACAAGAGCACCGGGGAGTCCACAGTGAGTGTGGCGTCTTTCAAGCTACATGCGGGAGTTCAGCCTGACAGACTGCTTACAAGACATGCCAGTGGCCTAGGAGAGTCTTTGGCCAATGTTTATATTTTCTGTTTAGCTCCCCTCAATATAGACTTCTGATTGCAATCTGCTTCTTGTTATTTTAACAGCTGCATTAATTGCATAGTTTGGCACACCTAGGTTGTGTACTGAGATCCAGATTTTCATAATATTGGACTCTGTTGATGATTCTTAAACGTCTGTATTACTGCGTAGCAGTTGAGGCAGTTAGTGAATTAATATTTAAATCATTCACTGAACTGCATGCCATTATTAACCCCATGTTTAACTTGTAATGAACGGTGAATGTTGCTGTTATGTGTTTTTAAGGCTTGTAAAACTCAAATTACTGACTGCTTGTTCGCTTGAGTGCATTGAGCTGGAAATACACATTTAGAGCAATTTTTGCTATTTATATAATAGTTTATAATAAATGATACCAAAGCTGCTACCAAAAACCAGCGGTTATGTTTGGTATATAGATAGGACCAATTATTAAACTGTTTGCTTTCTCAAAATAGCCATTACTTAAATCATTTACTGAATTTACAGAAAGTCTAAATCCTGCACTTGGTGTATTTTTTAATAGCTCTGAATTCTACAGTAAGTAGAGCTGGTCTGAATGTAAACTTTAGTATGCGTTCAAGTGAGCGAGAGTGTGTTAGTGTATGAGTGTTTTTGTGCAGTTGTATTTGGAGGGCACTTATCGGTAGGCTGCTCATCAACATACCAATTATTCCAATCACCCCCCTGATGCAAACTGTGAGGGGTGTAAGCTTGATTTGCCACAGCAGGTCAAAGTGCCACTTCATAGTCATGGATTCAAAGGAACTAGGCAGAACCAAGTAAAGGTGGCAATCACACAAAACAATGGGGTCTTACTTCTAACTGATAGACTTGAATCGGCTTTATACAGATAAAAGACCCTGAAACAAACAACAGCAACTGTAGATTGCAATACTGATAGAGTCATAAGTCACACAACCATTTATTTACAGCAAACTTTTTGTGGGAAAGTTGAGAAGGCCTGGAGAGTTTGATAGGGTCACAATAAAATGTCATTTAAGGGTCCTGAGCGAGCAGCCAGTACTTTTCTCTTCTTTTCAGGTCTTATTGCGTTTTCACTCTTTTTTGCGTGTCTTTATTTTGGGCTGAAATTGAAAAAGGTGAAGTAGGTCACGAGGAACTGAAAAGATGTGCAGTTCTGTGGTCGGATAAGGTTGAACTTCAGGTTGAGACATGGGCTAACTTGCTTTGTAATCTTGCCCGTCTCCAGTGGAATGGAAAGTGCTGCCTGTTCTGTCCCAAAAGGCTTAATATATAAAACAATAAAGTCAAATCTTCGCGAGTAAAAATAATTTCAAATCTGACTTGCTATTTTTCCTTAATGTTATTCTGAAACCTCCTTCTTAATAATTTGATATATGGCTTAAACCTACATATATATTCAACATGGTGACTGTTTATCATCATTCTTTAGTAAATGAGTAAAATCCATGTAGCCCATCACATTATTTGTTGAATATGTTATGATAAAATATTAGTAAGATAATAGCAAAAGTGAGTTCTGGAAAGTGTAGGAGTGTAACTATACTTAAAACGGAAAAACCAAACACAACCTTTAACATTTGATTATGTTGTAATTAATGCCCTTTTAACAGATCAACAAATCAAATACTTTCTCTTTTAGTCTGTAATTTCATAATCAGTGTGAGTGAATCTGCTTTCTCTCTCTCTCTCTCTCTCTCTCTCTCTCTCTCTCTCTCCACCACCTTATAATGCTTTTAACACGTATTAGCATGTACTTTATAAATATTGTCTGTATTTAATATGCTGTATATACTGTATATGATGTACCTAAAAAAATAACCAACGGTTTTAGAAGTAAGGTTCTTTCTATCAGGATAGAACCTTTTTATATCTTTTGTGCATTGGAACAAGTTTTGTTCATCCATTTTTATGCACAATTGCCCATTTTTAACACACCTATGGTATATATTCCAAATGGTGTATATAAATATATTCCAAATACAACTAAATACAAATAAACACATGATTGTGTTGTATTGTGTTAAACAAGTGTGTATTGTATAATAATGTGTAGTGTGACATAGGTTCTTAGTTAAACCACTTTAAATTAATATGCATCGAAAAATAACACCATGTAAAAACATTGAATTGAGAAACAGCTTGTAATAATGCAGGGATGATTTTTATGTCTTTTTACCACAACAGAACATAAGGGTTCAATAAATAAAATAGATAAATATTGGATTGTATTTGAACTTTAAACAACTGCTCAGTGTTTCATGTCATTGCAAATGAAAGTTCAGAATGTGGCATGCTATATTGATTTCGCTCATTTATAAAAATGCATTATTCATACCACATTATTTCTGTTTCTTTCCCAGAAATATGCATGAATAAACATTGATTGACAATTGCATGGTCATGGCATTTCTCTTTCTCTTATTGTTGCAGTGCAGACTTACGGCTCAAGGCAACTGTCAGACATCCCACATAAACACAAATATTTCAGAATCATAAAAGAAATCTTCAGGTCATGGCATTTCTCCTGACACCTCACCGTAGCCTCCAGAAATCAGCGCTTAAATACGTACTATTCACAAATGTCCTGCTACATTTCTGTGTTTGGAGAATGCTGGGTTATAATTGTAATTGTACAGATGTCACTTTAACTAGAGTTTCCCCTTTGTTAGTGTTGACTTGTAGGCTTTCCTAATTAGCATCAGTGCTGTTGTATAGAATCGCCATGACAGCACGGGTGGCTGTCAGCCTTATACAATGAAAATATACCATGATATATACCACCTTTAATTACAATCTCCTTTAAAAAGACGGGCGTGATCTTTTCCTGCTTATAATAAATCCCCTACGCGGTGACCTTCGTTCACTGGCTCAGAATCATTCACAGTAATAATAATTAGCAACTTTTATATTTAAAAATGTCACTAAGGTTAAACTCAGCGGCGAATCACTCATCAGAACTTTCACGTTTTAATTACGTTTTATCCTATTACTGTAATGAACTGTAGGGCCAGTCGGAATGCACGTGGAATCTAAAGTCTTTTGCCGCATGGAGTGAAACTCAAGGTCTGTGTGGTCAGTGTGTCCTTGTAAGAGAGTAAACCTGAAAAAAATCCTCTTCTCAGGTATTGATTACTCTCCCTGACCTGCGAGAAACACACTGACCTCACA
>JBAJNP010013440.1:0-12120 GCA_036877545.1 Yasuhikotakia modesta | reverse complement strand
TGAGTGAGTGTGAGTGTGTGTGTGAGTGAGTGTGTGCGTGTGAGTGTGTGTGTGTGTGAGTGTGTGTGTGTAAGCTGTGTAATCTGCAGGCCGGTGAGTTTAAGAAGCAGATGGGAGATTGTGATCTTCATTCAGTCTCACAGTTCTTTACTATCCTCAACATAAACCAACCAAAACACTGTTTTAATGCTTTTTCATAATGTTAGGTGAAACCTGCCTGGTTTAAAAAATGTTATAAACAAAGTTTTCAGGATCTTTCCACTTAATGGAAACACCGCCTCTAGTTTCAAAAACACGTTAAAGCACAAAACAGATATTTTCAGAAGGTTAAATGGCCTCGTTTCTAGTAACTAACACACAACACGATACTAACCACCTACACTAACCGGAGCCCCCGACTCCCACCCAGGTGAGCATCTAGGTTTGACCTGTTTCCGCGCACACGGCAGCGATCTCTCCCTCTCGTACAGCGCCAACGGGGCTTTAGTCTGCGGGTCCACCGGGGTCTTCAGACACGACGTCACCAGAACGTTCACGCGGTGACGCTCCTCCATCCCGCGCGCGTCCGTCTCGGTCAATGAATGAACGAGCGACCGGCGCTCCTACCGCGACACGCGCGTCTCCATGACGACCACGCAGCGTGCGGAGGGACGCTCCACGCCGGGGGCGCGCACGCGCTCACACGAACGAGGACAGCTTAAAGTGTCCTCTTAGTATTTATTAGATGTGATAGAAACATTTAATCACCTTACACAGAAACATTGATGTAACGTTTAGGTTATGTATGAGACTCACTGCTGCAGAAATACTAGTTCTTATATAACACCTTCGTTGACTTTGATGAAAATTAATTAAACTTAGAATGAAGAGTTTTGTTTCCCATTCATTGAAATGATTTATTTCTTTACTTTCTCACGAATGTTAGAATCAAGACAGTTTATGTCCTCACAGAGATGGTCTTCAGTCCTGCTGAACTGACCGTCTCTCATCAGATAAGGTGATTAACTACTTAGATTATAACTATTGACCTACTTACTACCAATCCATGACTACATCATTCAAACAAGAAAAGAAAAACAACAAAAGCAGAAGTTATGGTGTCAAAACATGTTTTATTAAATTACTCGAGGTAACATCTAAAGAAAGCGACACAACGGTTTGTCTTAGCGGGATGCTAGCAGGACTTCCTTCAGTAATCACAATCATGCACATTTATCGAGTGTTCACCTGCACAACAGAGAGAGAGAGACAGTTAATGTGTGCTCAAAGTCAAAGACATAATAAAGTCACTCCATAGACTGCTTCAGATATAAATCACTCACGAGATCATCAATCTTGAGGATGCTGCGGACCGTTTCCGTGGCGAGGGTAAGGGCACTGATGGAGACCAGCAGAGGCTGGACAACCAGCTCCTCCAGGATGTTGGAGATCCCACCCTGAGGAACATACAGATATTACACTCATGTGACACATTTCTTTCGGTAGGAGGCGCTACTGAGTGAGAGGTTTAATGTCACACCTTGCGGACGTTAATCCCGGCTGTTTTCTCCCCTTGTGCGTGTCTGTTACGCAGCTCTGTTACCGTGGAGATGGGATTAAGGCCAGCATTCTCTGCCAGGGTGGAGGGAATGATCTCAAGCGCATCGGCGAAGGCGCGCACGCAGTACGCCTCCATGCCAGCCAGAGAACGGGCATATTCTGCCAACCTCAGTGCCATCTCAATCTCTGGGGCTCCACCCCCAGCGATCAGAGCTCTGCAGGACAGCAACAGAACCAGTTAGCCCATTGTTTTACCTGCATCCCATCATGTTAATCATTCTGGTCTGATGAATGAATTGAAGCACTGGACTGAGATATGGGAGAATCTGGTCTCTGTCTGTGAGGTGTCTCTGTACCTCTTCTTCACGAGGCAGCGGATGACACAGAGAGCATCGTGGATGGATCGCTCAGCTTCCTCAATCACCAGCTTGTTGGATCCACGGACCACAATACTGACGGTTTTCCCGGGATTAGCACATCCTGTGATCTACAGTCACACAAATGCATCAGCTGAGGAATCAATGCACATATCTTCAAAACCTCACAGGCCACACACTCATGATCACAACAGAGCTGATCTCAGATCAGCACTCGCACCTTCACCAGTTTGCCTGAGCCATCAAGGCTCACTTCCTCTGCCAACTCAGCTGTGCCCAGCATCTCAGGAGTGAACTGGTCAATATGAGCGATGGGTTTGGTGCCAATAGTCTGACAGCAGAGGAGGAAGATAGATTAGCATCATACATCTGACATTTTACTGCTGGCTATTTTAGGCATGTATAATGAACACATTACTGTTTAATAAATTGTGATCATATCTTATCTGGGGGGCTTTTCTGATGATCTTACCTTGCAGATGAACTCAATTTCATCCCTCTCAATGTCTTTGACCACCATGATCTTCATTTTATTGAGGAAGTGAATGGCCAGATCACTCAGAGCATCTCTGTCAAAGATTCACAAACATCATGAGAACTTCTGATAGAACCCTGATGTTCTCCAATGGAATGTATTAGTGCACTGGCTTCCTAAGGCTCTCTGATGTTTGTTTATGTCATTGTTTGTGATGGTGTGATGGAGGAGGTGATCACGTACCTCAGGATGGATTTCTGGATGAGCAGAACATTGCAGCCAGCTTTCTTAATCTGTTTGACCAGGTTGAGGATGTAAGCTCTCTCCTCACGCAGCACACGGTCCATCTGAGCGTAGTCCGACACTACGATCTGATTGTCCATCTGTCCACAAACACAAATCAATTAAAACAATGGCATTGGTTAAATTATGAACGCTGTAGGATTGTCAACACAAAGCCAAGCCAAAGACAGGAGACATGGACAACTAAACGTTCTTGTTCAATTGGTGGAAAGGGATAAAAGTCGCACAGGAAAATCAAATACAAAATTATGTGTTAAATGCAGCTCTAGAAAACATCTGAAGGAAATGAAGCCAACATCTGTCCAGACATACATCAGTTTTGGGAGGAGAGAGGCAGAACTGAATCAGACCGATTCTGGCCTTCTCCACACGAGACACTCCTGTGTTCACCACCCTCTGGGTCAACACCAGCCCATCCACCAGCTCACAGTCATCAATGGTCCCTCTGCGCACACACAAACACACTTACAGTCTTCTAACAGAAACACACAGCAAGATAAAAAACTCATATGGCATGAGGGTGAGTGACCTATGAGGTCATTGTCATTTTTGGGTGACCTGTTAATTCAAGGAAAGGAACAGCACAGATTACAGTATAAAAATGTCATTTATTATGTATAATGCTTCTCCAGGTCTCCAGTTTCACACACAGTTTTCACTGTTATTATGGTTAACAGACTGTAACGACTGTAAAATCTCACCCGAGTTTCTTCACAATGTTGATGTCGCGGAGGTCAACGCTGGTGGCGGTGGTGGGGTCGATGACCCTCATGACTGCGTCCACACTCATGGGAGCCAGCAGGCTGGAGTATTGGGACACCACCTTTGAGCACAGGGAGGTGGTGGCGCTGTTGAGAAGAGTCTCTCTGTCACTCAGCTGCACCGGCTGACTGACGGAGGTCAGAATCTCCACCCCTTTATCTGCTGCCTTCTGGAAGGACTCTGAAATGGTGGTCGGGTGGATACCTGCAGGGAGAAACACCTGCTGTCATTCAACGCTTCACTGTTATTTCTACATTCATGACAGATGCTTTTAAAACAACAGATACACGTTCAACACACACTGCGTTTGTTTTTTTTAATCAACTCATGTAATCAGTGGCTTTCATTTCAGACGATTACAGCACTGATAGATGTATGTGGATATGTGATGAAATCGTAATGCTGCAGTCTGCATCATAAACACAGCTGTGGTGTGAGTTCACCTCTCTGGAGCAGTTTAGCACAAGCATCAAGAAGCGCTCCAGCTATCACCACCACTGATGTGGTGCCGTCACCAGCCTCTATGTCCTGAGCTTTAGACAGCTCCACCATCTTCAACACACACACAATTACATCAACATCAACCTGTTAGCAGCACTTCACATCATGATGTCTTCTTCTCTGGTCCATGACTCACCATCTTGGCTGCAGGATGCAGCACCTGCATCTGTTTGAGGATCGTGGCTCCATCATTGGTGATCGTAACGTCTCCCTTCCCATCCTGAATCTGCAACATCACAAACACGTCAGAAACACACACACCAGCCGCTGAGCTTTAAATCAGGGTGTGTGGAGTAACTGTACCATCTTATCCATGCCTTTAGGGCCCAGACTCGTCCTGACGGCATCAGCAACAGCTGTCAATCAAAAGACAAGATGAACGTTTCCTCCAGAAGCCACGCCCATCACACATCAGTGATCCCGTTATCATCATCATCATCATCATCAGTATTAAAGCTGCTGTCACGCTCAACAGTATAATGCTGTGATCTACTACAATACAAATGCTTTTACCTTTTAATCTATTCTGATGATTCATTGTTAGTATGACTTCCGTTCATTCATGATTACTATTAATCTAACCCTAAATAAGAAAGCCTGACATCATAGTTACATCACTATGATAATATCTGAGTATTATTGCATATGAATATATTTGCACGTGATCTCGCGGAACAAAAACGACTTCACACCACAGACAAACTGCGTCATAAGGAAGTGACCGTGACATTTTACATCTACATTTTATCATCACTTTATGTCTCTAATCTAAAGCTGAACACTCGCCTCTTCAACCTGAAACGCGTCATGCAGAAACGAGCATGTTTTACAGCACGTTTGTCTGTGTTCTCGTGCACAGACTCCATTAAATGACACGGACGCACAATACAGTCTCTCAACCCTCCATCTCTCACCTTTCCCCGCGCTGATGTTGCTGAAGCGGATCTGGGCGGGTTTGTCCCGGTCCACATACGCGCCTCCTTTGTTTTTAGACCCGTTAGCAGTGGCCGCCGCTTCAGGCATGCTGGAAAATATCCGCGTTAATCTATCAATGGAAAAACACAGGAAGAGATGGACGTGCCCCGGTCTCTCTAAGACACCTGTGGGGTTCGGATGGGCTCAGATGAAGTTCGGCTTTCAGACCCTTACAGAACCTTCCAGATCCACCGGTCGCGACGTTAGCAGGAAAAGGACCCCGGGCGCGGCGACGGCGCGTGAAGATGACGTCAGGAGGCGTCTCGAAATATGCCGTGCCTGACAGACGCGACATTAAATCGCAGAAACGCCTCCTAACGTGTGTCAGGTTGTGTTTCGTTACGCAGCTTACGGTTGTTGGATCCGGCGTTATGATGTTTGCGACTGACATGCTGTATAATAATTAGTTTCATTGAACCGGTGTCGTTGTGAGGTGGGATTGTGGGTTCTGGGTGTATAAACACGTGCCGGATACATCAACGAGATCCAGCTAATCCGGGTAAGAGGGTCTTTACTATAGTTTCCGAGCATGTTACCAGAGTTTTACCATGTGTTCGTAACGTTGTGTTCATTGTAGTACCTCTGGGTTGCATGTATATATATATATATATACCATTGTGAGTAGTCAGACCATATAATCACATTTTAGCACTTCTTAAACAATCACTCAGAACAACCACTTATCAATGTCTAAACCTCCACCCATGCACCTTAGCAACCACAATGTGATTCTCTGTTTCTCTGCAGAATGCTTTCCTTTAAAGAGAAAGATCGTTCACTCATAAGGAAGCTGCTGGCGGTGGGATGCTGCGCCAGATGTGTTCTGCGCTTCTGCTGTGTGGGAACCTGTTCTTCATACAGGCAACCCTATGAGGTCACTGACCGCCGCATGTCCAGCCACTGACAGGGGTCACGTGCATCAAGTCTTTATGTTTGTGTATTTCTCTGTTTAAGGATATACAAAAAGAGCTTCTCGCCTTCATCTGTGAGGACAAACAGCAATCCCATGATGCACCTGGTCAGGGTCAATCGGAGGATCCTCCAAACAAACGCATGAAAATGGAGGAGATCACTAGTGCAGATGATTCAGAGGCAGATGCAGATGTTTGCCCGGTCTGTCTCGGGATACTGCAGGACTTCTGTGATGACAGTTTTGCCAAACAGGTAACAGGATGATTTTAAAGCTCCATAAAGATTGTAATGTTGTGTGTGGAGAGTTTAATGAATCAGCTCTAATACTACATATAGATCAGCGGCTGTGAGACTCAAGCCTCTTCATGCTGTGACTTTGTTTTGTCTGCAGGTTTCAGATGCTGTGATGAAGGAACAGTTTCTGTTTGAAAGTCTTGTGCTGACTGTGTCTCTGCCGGCTCAGCTGTCTGTCAGAGAGGTGAGTTCAAGCGCCTCATCTCACCAGTTTATAATGAAATACTGTTTCATCTCTTCTCTGTCTTTCTACAGCATTCCTGCTGGTTACACGTCAAGCAGGAGATCAGGTAAGTTGTTTGAGAGCAGACTACATTTCCCATCATCCGTTGCACAGACACCAGCAGCAGCATTAAAAATTTTCTGGAATGTTGTGTTTCCAGGGAAAGGAGCATGTGCTTGGGAAAAGATGATGTCATCCAGGTGAAAGATGCGTTTAAATGGGCGATCCAGGGAAAGATCGGACAGAACCTGGGAGCTGCGGTACTGGCCAATGTGGGTTTCTCCTCAAATCTCATATATACTCAAGATCATCACATGTATTCCTAATATAACGTGTTGTATTGCTGTCTGATCTGTAGAGTCAGTTTGAAGTGAGCGTTGGGTTTACACACTCACAAACTGAAGAGGATTGTCATTTCCTGTAAGTGTTAATAAACGAACCAGAATCACAAACTGATTTTATCCATTCTGATGAACACAGCTGTGATATTCTATAATGCTCTGCTTCACGCTGTAAAACTGCCCAGTCGCTTCAATGACCAAAACTCTCTGTGTTTATAACTGTAATAAATACTGAGTAACTGTGTTTTCTGATTTGCAGGGCGACCACTTGTCCAGACTGTTTTAAACCCACTAAAAATAAAGTGGTATGACAAAACTGTTCAATAAATCAAATGTATGATACTATGTTCTTTCAAACATTGTGTCTGAGAAAGGAGAACATTACCTGTGTGGTTCATGTGGCTTTTTGAAGATTAAAACTAATTCCTCTTTCTCCTGTTTCCTCAGTCCATCTTCACCAGGATGGCGGTGGTCAAGGCTTTGGAGAAGATTTCTGATGAGAAGTTTATCAGGTGAATTTAAACACAAGCAACATCATGATCTGCAGCGTTTACCTGGTGATGTTTCAAACATGCGGTTTATTGTCTGCAGTCATTACCCCTGTCCTCCACAGAAGATGAGCTCTAAATGTGCAGCCCTGGACACCACGTGTCTCCACACATCTGTGTTTATAGCAGGTACATATTAATAGTCACAGAAATATCCATACTGTTCATGTGTTACAAACAGTGGTGTTTATTGTGTGTGTGTGCGTGTGCAGGCCGGTATAATAAGTTTTCGCGGGAGCTTCCTCAGACGCCATGGGTGATTGATGGAGAGAGGCGAATGGATGGATCTGTTGAAGAGCTCATTGCTGCTCCTCTGCTGTCTGCATTCAGAGCCGACGGTGTGTGATGATCTGATTCCAGCATCAGAATCTGATCTCAGCATCTAATCTCATGCTGTTTGTACATCGTTCAGGTTTTAACTTCTCATCATCAGGACGGGAGGATGTGGATGTGAGAACTCTGGGAAATGGTGAATGTTGTATCAGTAACTGCATATCTACACACAAATTGCCTTATTTATATATGAGAGAATAGTTCTGTGTAAAAGTGATTATTGTTCATCAGGACGTCCGTTTGCAGTGGAGTTACTGAACCCTCATCGTGCAAAATTTAACAGAACTGAGATCAAGCAACTTCAGGAGGTAAAAGCTTCAATGATCCAGTGAATTTTCTAGTGTAAAATATTTCCCACAATGCACTGGGAGTTTTTCCCTTTGTGGCCTTGTCACAACTCATGTTTGTGTCCTTTTCTACAGACAATTAATCAGTCATCTGACAAAATCAGAGTCAGAGACCTGCAGATGGTCAACAGGTGAGTTTCACACACATTAACATGGGAGTTAACATGAGAGATGCATGAGACACTCCCTGTGTGTGTGTGTGTGTGTGTGTGTGTTCTGCAGGGAAGCAACAAGTCGCATGAAGGAGGGTGAAGAGGAGAAGACCAAGTGCTACAGCGCCCTCATCTGGACTCAGAAAGAAATTTCTAACGCTGATCTGGAGTTTTTAGAAAACATAAAGGTTACCAGACACTTTAAGACCCTCAAATGATTTACAAACACTGATGAAAATATGGGTTCTGATAACTGTGTGTGTAGAATCTGAAGATCGCGCAGAAGACTCCACTGAGAGTTCTTCATCGCCGGCCGCTGGCGGTCCGACACAGAATAATTCACTCCATGAGTGTCACACACCTGGACACGCATCACTTCACATTAAAGCTGTGCACACAGGCCGGGACGTATCCTTTAACATCCTGTGCTTTCATTTTTTAAATGCTTATATTTATGTAAGAGATAGAGTGTTAAACTTTATACTGGATTAGAAACTTTATTGGCCGTAACAAAGTGTCACTGCAGGTACATTAAAGAGTTTGTGCACGGAGACTTTGGTCGCACTAAACCCAACCTGTGTGAGCTGATGAGAACTGAGGCAGATATTCTGGAGCTGGATGTAGAGGTGTGTGTGTGCTACACCACTTACAGAATGATGATTCCAGACCCCTTCATATCAAATAAAACTTGTCTCTCCTGTTTCAGTCAGTGGATATCGACTGGCCTCCTGCCATTCCAGACTGACGTTTGGACGTTCTCTAATGAAGTCAGGATTATACATGTTTGCTATATTGCTCTCTTTTTAATTTGATGTTCTGTTTGCAAGTAATTTTGGTTTATCGACTGTTGTTAAATCAAGATGAACTGTATTGTATCTTATGCTGTGTTGCTAATAAAACAGCAGATTTTGTTAAACGTATTGGTTACTTATTTAGGTATATTTTCATGACATAGTGGTACATAATTGCCTTTGTACCTGTTAGAAAAAAAGTCTGAACACATCAGAAAACTTCAACATTTTAATATAACTTAAAATAAATACTACCAAATGGCAACGCAAGTCCACTACAGGAAACTTGCCCTAATGGTTTGGTATGAAACAAAACAGCTAATGATTAAAGTTATAAAAATAATGAGGGAGAGATAAAAGCGGCCAACAACATCCGTCACCCCAACATATGAAAATAAATACAACTAAATGACATGTATAGTACAAAAATACAGTCAAACAAATTGAAACTGTCATACAAACAACATTAAATGAATGAGGATTTACAGTCTGCCAAAACAAACACGTCACAGCATGAATTACACTTGAAATGTTTCCACACTTACCCACAAGCACACGTGTAACGATCAAACGCTGTGAAACTGACTGTGTGAAACCTGTACTCCCCTGCTTCTAACTGGTTTATACACAGTGGAGGCTGCAATCTGACTGGTCCCTTTATCAGTAAATGGGGATTCAATATCAACACTTTATCATAGTAACGAGAAACAGGGGAGTCTAATCGCACAAAAACAGACACTATCCACCCTAAATAGTCCCAGATCATAGAATACTGAAGTGAGTATCCCTGCACTACTCAGGTGGTTCATTATGTCTGATTCTCATACTTTTAGGGTGTAGTATAAGTACACACATTGGGACGCAGCATAAAAAAAGATTTTGGATTTGAAACCCTTAGCAACTCATCTCTATGGAAACAAAATTCATATTTTGTCCTCCAAAGATTTTGTCTCTTTTCAGAAAATATTTTTCAATTCACCTTTTATCCACTAATTCACACACAATTACAATCACAGCTTTAGTCTCAGGCTGTGAGGAATAACAAACGAGACGCGTCACACTGAAGGACGGAGCTCCAGGTCACTCACTGATACTGCATGGCTCAGTTTCACATATAATGAGTTGTGATCTGACTTGGTATTGATTCCAAAAGCAGACGTCACGCATCCGTACGATTTCCACACATATGGAGACAGGATCATAACTTTCAAGAAGCAAAAATAAACAATAAAGTAACAATACTGGTTACAGAGAGAGGTTTGTATTTACATCTTCTGCTGTAGTCCAACATGAATGTGTGTAAATGAGGGTCATTGTTGATGTCTCTCTGTGCTGGTGAGAGATAACATACCTGTTGCTCTGTACAGTACAGGTGAAACGCCACCCAAACGACACTCTGTCCTCACTGTGGGGCTGTTCTAATGCGCTCCGTTTCATTTATTACGTTTGGGCAGTTAAGGACAAGATGATGTAACATGTTTGGGTGGGTTTCACCCAGCGGTGGGTAGATTTGTGAATCTCATGACAACATGCCCAGGTCACCCCAAAATCAAATGGCAGAAATGATTTTTAATCTACGTTACATGAAATGATGAAATGAAAATTTTAGTACCATTAAAAAATCACTTTTGTCCACCAATTATTAATGACCAATGATGAATCAGAAAAATGATAACATTTCACTTCCACAGATTCTCATCAGATAATCTGTTCTCATCAGATAATAATTTTGTTACAATACAACACAATCAGAAGCGTTTTCTATTACAGTAATAAACACTGTAAGAAATTAGTTCTTTAAATGACTTTTAAAGCAATACAACAATACTAGCATGATGTATAAATACTTTACAATTCAAATAGATTGTAGACTTTGATGAGAATTTAGGAAACTTACGCAATAATATCTGTTGATTTTGGGGCGTCAGGCATGTTCTGTGAGATTCACTGGTGATGTTGCCTGAGAGATTACAGTAACTGCAGCTGTTTGTTATGTGTGTCTGAAACTTAAACCTTCATATCAGAGCGTAAGGGTAAAACAAAAATAACAACACTAGTGTCTTCTGACACTTTTCTCCACCAAAAGCACAAAAACAGAACGGGACCCTCCAATATCTCCAAAGGAAGGATGTGCGTGTTAAAAACACTTGTGAGCCTCACCGGAACAGAACTAGCGCTGCTTCTAATAACCCTAACCACATGTCTGTCTGTCTGTCTATCTGTCTGACAGATCCACACACGTAAGGCAACATTTTTGGTTTGTTCCCCACAGCGGCTCTTTTAAACAAGTGCAAAATAAAAAACTGCTCATCAACAATACTGATCATATTTCTTCAAAAAAAGAAAAAACTGTCTGTGGTCTGTAAACAACAAGCTGAAGGTGTACAAGACTTTTAATGTGGGTTGACTAGCCTAAGTCTCACCCAACTGTGCAAAACCCCTTTTTAAGTCCCACATCGACGAATAAGAAGTAAAGGTCTCTGTGTGTCAGTGATCAGTGGGAGGAAGATGAGGAGACTCTAGAACAGCTACAGGGTTTTCCTCCAACAGCCTCAGCAGAACAACAGCATTATTTGATGACATAATGATGACATCACTCCCGCCCGCTGGCCGAATAAGAGAATTGTGGGAAATGGGGTCTCCGTTCACTATCGGCTGAGTCCATCCCATCTTCATCATCTGCAGAGAGGAGAAACACACACATCACATTCACTCACCATCACTGCAACTGAATGTCACTTCCTGTGCCAGAAGGAAGCGGCCTACAGGAGAAACCAGAGCAGAAGAGGAAATGGCTGCACTCACATTTCTCTGGTGGAGTGATGGTGATGGTCTGTGCTGTGAACTCCTCGTCAAAATACCTGGTGTCGGTCTCAGACGACACCTGCGGCATGAAGGGAGGAAGCAGCTGAGGAGAGAGAGAGCGTCACATCGTCACACAATAACACACACGTCTCCTTACACAGCTGCAGTATTAACACAACTCTGATAATGTAACAATCAGTCCTTGTACCTTTTTGTCATAAACATCTTGCCAGTCCAGTGAAGTGAAGAAACTGTGTCCCATGATTTCTTTAGCATCATCTGGACCCCCTCCAAGCCTTCAGAGAACAAACTCACACTTTAACATAAACACTCAAGTTCAACTGTCAGCAATTTTTCATCTTCACTTAAATGTCCTAATATCACTAATAACTACTAGCATCACACAGACACACACAGATAGATACACAGACACACACACACA
>JBAJNP010013439.1:0-12123 GCA_036877545.1 Yasuhikotakia modesta | reverse complement strand
ACATGTGGTTGTGTGTGTGTGTGTGTGTGTGACACATGTGGTTGTGTGTGTGTGTGACACATGTGATTGTGTGTGTGATACATGTGATTGTGTGTGTGACATGTGATTGTGTGTGTGTGTGTGTGTGACAAATGTGGTTGTGTGTGTGTGTGACACATGTGGTTGTGTGTGTGACTGTTATGTTGAGGTAATGAGGGTGACACTGACAGTAATGTGAGGTATGGCTGGTTCAGGTGAAACACAAACATGTAGAGGCTGTCACTCGCTTTATTGTATTATAATGTCTTCACGTGAGGATCAGAAGACGTGTAAGACTGCATCCTTCATATATTTACACTTGTATAGTATTTGTAGTATTTGTGCTTTAAAACAAGCCACACACACGGCACAATTTGTTTGATATGTTAGTATTTCATATTCATCTGCAGTGTTTTCCTGTGTAATTTACTTATCTTAGCTTTATAATGTAAAGCTACATACATTCTGTTTGTAATGTAATGCCCCTCCACTCATGTTATATTGTCTCTGATGTGCCACAGACTGGATTCAACTAGTGCTGCTTTTAACTTCTGGTGATGTGAAGATCTCTACAGTAAACAGAGAGCTGTCTCTCTCTCTCTGTCTCTCTCTCTGTCTCTCTCTCTGTCTCTCTCTCTCTCTGTCTCTCTCTCTCTGTCTCTCTCTCTGTCTCTCTCTCTCTGTCTCTCTCTCTGTCTCTCTCTCTGTCTCTCTCTCTCTCTCTGTCTCTCTCTCTGTCTCTCTCTGTCTCTCTCTCTGTCTCTCTCTCTCTCTGTCTCTCTCGGTCTCTCACTCTATCTCTCTCTGTCTCTTACTCTATCTCTCTCTTTCTGTCTCTCTCTCTCTGTCTCTCTGTCTCTCACTCTATCTCTCTCTGTCTCTTACTCTATCTCTCTCTGTCTCTCTCTCTCTGTCTCTCTCTCTGTCTCTCACTCTCTTTCCTTCTCTCTCTCGCTCTCTCTCTTTCTTTCTGTCTCTCGCTCTCTGTCTTTGTCTCTCTTTGTCTGTCTATCTCTCTCTCCCTCTCGTTCTCATTCAGTCTCTGTGTTGATAAATGATGTGTAATTTCAGTAATGAGTGGGAGTGTAAACATGTGTAGAGGGAGAGAGATGCTGCAGCCGTGTTTGTGACGTAGCGCAGCTCTGCGTGTGACGACAGAGAGATGCTGCAGCCGTGTTTGTGACGTAGCGCAGCTCTGCGTGTGACGACAGAGAGATGCTGCAGCCGTGTTTGTGACGTAGCGCAGCTCTGCGGGTGACGACAGAGAGATGCTGCTGTAATGGACAAAATCCAGTGAATGCTGAACACACTGAACATCTATCCTTGTGTTAATGAAAGTGTCTGCAGTACATGACAGCAGGAAGTCAGTCTGTGGGCCGATTGGACGGATTACAAACAGAGAAGCTTGTGAATGGATGCACCATACACAGCTTCTGTTTGTTTCAAAGTGATTAAAAACTCTATATGGACAGTCACACATCAGTAAATTCTGTTTAATTCAGTCTGCTCTCTCTCTCTCTCTCTCTCTCTCTCTCTCTCTCAGTCAGATTCTAATAATAATATCTTTAATAATGCTGATGGATGCACAATTCATACAGCTGCTAATTAATGTTGCTGGTTACAGCTGGACCCTGTGGGTTTATGAGACCCGGGGCACCAGTCCAGTTGGCTCTGTGGTTAATGTGAGTGTGATCAGTGATGTGATGAACTGATTAACAGCTCACCGGTTTCTCACCCGTCTCTGTACCCAGAATCATTTTGTGTTCTCAGAAGCATGTAAATGGCTTCATATGTAATAACTGTCATTGTGTCTTGTGCAGGTTGACCGATCCACAGACCGCTGGAGGAGATCACGTCATTCCTGCTCTACACAGAAACAGAGTGGCCGGGGTTTTCAATTACTCTTGTGTTGTGTGTTGTTTGAGTGCTTTAGTTTCCTCCAGCACAGGTGAGGGCCAGCCTCAGTCAGCATAATGGTCTGATACTCGGTCTGATACTCGGTCTGATACTCAGGAACAATAATCAGCAGCAGAGCAACAAGAAAATGAGTGTTTGGAATTAGCCATTCATTTCTTAAGTGGAACTAAACTGGTTAATGTGATCAGTCTTGATCCAGTTACAGCGGGAGAGATTTCATCTGGCGGTTTGCACTGTAAACGTTTCACTGACAGTCTTACAGCTCTCATGAAGTCATTTTATATATACGTGCTAATGCTTTCTCTCAGCTGAATGAACAATAATGACAGAGTCACAGCTGAGAGTTATAACACAACACATACAAACAGTTTGAGAGCTGTACAGAAAGTCAGTGATACAGTACAGTAAACAAACTGCTGTGTTAGCAATATACTTTCTGATGATTCTAGTGATTTTGTTAAATTGCTTCCCTTGTATCAGAACAGGCAGGTTGAAATGCCCTGTCAACAGTGCCAAAGAATCCAGAAAAGACAGAAAATCTTAAACACAAATACGGCTGACATTAACACACACATACGTCCTCCCTGCTTGTATAGAGTGTTTCTGTAATGAAGAACATGTTTCTGTGCTGTTGTAACTGTCTGGGTGTGTGCAGTGTAAGAAACTGTTGGATGTTCTTGTACATTAGACAGGTGTGTGTCGGTACAGCAGTGCACACAGCATTTTTTCTTAAAACATTTTTTGTAATTTCCAAGGCAAAATATCAGCATCTTGTGTTGTGGCACTTTGTGTGAAATAGTTTCTCAGTTGTGATTGTTTACATGTATACATCTTTGCGGCTGTTTTAATGTTAATTGACATTTATGTTCTTAGGAAATTCAACAGTTCTGTCATTTTAACCCTTTAATCCAGAAGCTTTTCACACCTGTGAAGATCTGAACAGGAATTAGGCACAGATCTTTTATATTAAACTTCTCATCTAATGGAAATGCAATGTAGATTGAAAGGCATTTTCTGCTTAATTTAATCTCAGAGTTTATCCACAGCATTCATTCGGTAACAACAGCACATCCGACACAGTTCTGCTGTTTAACCAGATGTTCTGTGATGATCTTATTCCATGTTCTGATGTTGTGGCCATTGTTCCTGCAGCGCTGTGGTCAGTGTTAATGTGGTGTGTATGTGTGCAGGTGTTTTATGAGCTGTGTCATGTGAAGGCGACGGGTGAGGGATCAGACACTCTGTCTGTTTATGGGAGTTTTGGCAGCCGTTGGACAGATAGCTGTTAGTTTGTGATTCTATAATAGGGCACAGGACAAAGTGGCCCATCTCTGGCCTTGACACCCTCTGAGGATTGAAACTCAAGAGTGTGTGTATCAAACCACCGCTGCTTAATAAAATATTCCATCATCTGTCAGCGGGGAACTGTGCTGGAGTCTGAAGTGTTGATATCTCAGGACTGACGCATGAGGACTAATGAATCGTCTTACAGACATTATCAGTTTACACCATCTGTGTACTGCAGCTTTTATGTCATTTCTAATAGAAAACATAAACTGAGCAGTAAACAAACTACAGCACTGACAGTTTATCATAGACTTCCTGAAAGGTGGACAGGCATACAGAGAGAGAGAGAGAGAGAGAGAGAGAGAGATGGATGAAGCTATAGAGCAAAGAGAACATTGTGTTCATGATCAGATGTGTAATCCAGATGTGGAAATTGGCAGTGAGAAATAGGAGGTCCCCCTCGCTCTCTTTTTCCCTTCGTGTTCTGCAGAAGTGTAAACCTGCCCCTCAGGTGAGCGAGTGAGTGGTGATGAAAGAAGAGAGAGATTCATCAGTTCATCTGCTGCAGCCGCTATCAGCAGAAGATGAGTCTGAGAGTCTCCGGCAGGGCCGCGTGCCGTGTGATTTACTGACATTATGCTGCAAATAGTCGTGAGTCCAGAGAGATAGAAGCATTTTCAAAGCCACAGTTCAGCTTTATTTCAGACATACATTCTGGGAGATGTGGAAAGGCAAAAAGCCAGAGTGAATTTATGAGGAGAGATGTTGTTTCCAGCAGCCGAAGAGACGCGTCACTTCAACAAACCAGCCTTTTAACTTCTTATCTCACACTTTGTTAAATATGTTTCCTTGAGCAGAAAATGAAAGCAACCTTAAAAATAACACAGAATTACAACTGGAGTTTTGAAGTGGGTCAGAACTTTATTGTTCTTGTTTTAGTTACATCATAAGCAGATGTTTTCTGATCATGCATGCAGTGTGGTTGTAATGCAACCTTTGTTTCATTCACTGGAAAACAGTGTCTGCAGTGTGAATTCACTGCATGCAGTGCTGCCGCAAAGCTGGCTGGACCATCAATGTTAGTTCTGTACTGCCGTTGGACGTCACATTATCCACCTTGTGTTTTTGTTCTTCTATAGGTCTAGTCCTTCAGTTTAGCTTCTGATTATTCATCCCTGGCTTTCAACGATTTACAGCTCATTCACCATTCAAACACCCTTTAAATAGACTAATTCCTCACACTGGTTTTTATATCTATAAACACTGTATTCACAGATGTTTCAAGGCCTAATTGTTTGACAGATCTTTATATAAATTTCTACTGCAGCCATTGTTCCTGAAGCTGCCATGTGCTGAATACTGATTCTGTTCACTTGATGTGTTTGTAGTTTTTCTTTTACTTACAATTGCACTTAAAATGTGTCTTTTGCCTTTACAGCAAAAATCATGGGACAAAACAGGGTTTTTTTCAGGCAAAATTTGTATTTGTCTACAGAGTAATTTCATTTATAAGCGTTAAGAGTTTTGAGATCACAGGACACATGTGACTTAATTTGGGATGTGTACCGTTATATTATATTTATTATATTACATACACAGGATTTTTGTTCCACATGTGCCTTTTAAATTAGACAAGGTAGTGAATGCTGAGGAACAGAGATCATGTGTTCATCATGCATAATGAACACATTATTAATGGCTGTTTTAAAACCCCTGTAAAACATGGAGCAGTCCACCAATCTTCATCATGACCTCAGCTCTTATCTCCTGACATCCACACAGCCTCCTAACAGTTCTGCTGATACACTTTCTGTTACAAAGTGGAGAAATGACAACTTCAGCAACACTGGCAAAGCTGTGAGGAGTAAAAACATGTTCATTGATTCAGATTGTGAGACCCGTTTAGTCACTGATAGCAGAAGTCATATGTGATTTCTGATTGGTCAGCCATGGTTCAGTCATCTGTAAAACATCTACCTCTGACTCTGACACACTTCCTGACAAACAGCACTTTTCCAACATGAGAATAAATCAGTGTGAACGTCACATTAATGTTGTATTATGTTACAGGCTTTAACCACTGAGCATCATCTTAGTCACAGACACGTTTGAGAGTTTTCAGTCCGTGTCTGTGAGGGGAAGTGACCTGCTGGGTCTGGCTTCACTCAGGTCCTGTGCAATCTGCTCGCGCGGTGGGTGGGTGCCGCACACTGACGGAACCGCTCCTGTTATCTGAAGGAGGCTCCGGTTTAGTATGGCCTGTTTGTGGATTGATTTTGCACATTGCAGTGTTTCTCATTTGTGTTGACCTGTGACTTTATGTAGAAGTGTAGGTACATTTAACTTTATCTATTGCCCCCGACATGTGTGTTGTGATGTCTGTCCATGTTCTTCTGCCCCAGTGCTTTATTTCATGTTAGTGTTTGTTTCTTATAACTCACCATGAAATGTAGATGAAGGAAATAAAGGAGCCATAACATCTGTCCTAGCAGATCATTCATTTGTTCACACCGAGTGCTTCAGGTCACAGAAACCTGTATAATGACAGGTTGGTTGATTGTTGGTTATGGTTATGGTTAATGTATGTAGGTATAGTGAGTGCTGTAGTAATAAGATGGTGTTTGTAATGTAGGTGTGTGTTAGTTGTACATAACTGCATGTGTTCATCTCAGGTGTTGATAGTAAATTACAGTATTTGCCTCTAACAGGCACCAATTAAACACATTATGCCCTTACACTGAATTTCTGCAGATTGTGGCAGCTGTTCTGCAGTTACTGACGTTTGGTTTTGTTTGCAGAATTGTCCTGAGGCTGCGCTTGCTGGCAGTCAGCACATTTAAATAGTTATTTCCAGGCATGAGAAAGTCACTACAATGAGTAAAATCTTTAGAAGTCTCTGGAAAGTCATGGCGAGTTGTACTGTATTGAGTCTGCACATTTCTGTACTTTTGCTGTGCTTGAAGATATTTCACTAGCCAGACACAGTCTTTGTAACAGAACTCATGCAGCAGCTGATGTGTTTGGTCACAGAAGAGACGCTTGTGCAGAAATACATATAAGCTTTCACATTTCATTCATTGGTTCTTAGCAAACAAACGAAAATCTACCTTAGACATGTATATAAAAATGTTATCCAGGCAATATAAATGACCGGAAAGATCATCAGAAAATACTTGGGAATAATCATTTCTAAAGAGGGAACGTTGTGGCACTGAAGTGTTGATGTGTTCAGTATTTAGCGGTGACATAAATCCTGATGTGTTCAGATGTGTATGTGTGGCTGTGTGCAGTACAACAGCTTTAATGTGGAGATTTCTGTGTGCCGTCAGATGAAAGCTGAACATAATGAGTCTCTGAGCATGAACACTGCTGAGGTCATTCACTGCAGTTACAAACCTGTTCTCTTATTAAACACAAGATAAGTATAAACAACCAGCACATTCCCAGCTTGATGGCAGACACAAGAGAGGTGTATTTGAGAGGACAGTGTGCCATCTAACAGTCTCTGTGCACATTTCTTGCTGTTGTTCACATATTTCCTGTTGAAGTTTATTTTAAAGTGTCCAGTAGCCCTTAATTAAGATGGGACAGTTAGCCGCTTTTATCAGATACATTCTGCTGACAAACGGCATCTTTCTAAAAACAATGTTAAGTAAGTGAGGGTGAAATGGACTTGAACGGTCCGATTTTCACGAGTGCCTAAGAGGAACAATTGCAGGATGCAAACACGCAGGGTCACGCACCAGCCACGCAGCTGCTATTGAGATGAATGGAAATGCTAATGCATGGCTGCAGGTGTTATGAGGAAGAGTGTTGCAGACTTTAGTTTACATCAGCTTGTAGCAGAGATAAAAACAGTGAAGACACTTTATATTCACTTCTTACCTGTCAGAAAGCAACAGTGAGGGAGAAGATAAACTGTGTTTGTATTTGTGTGTGTTTGTAAGGTCATTTGTATCTGAGCTGAGATCCTGCGGTGTTGGTTCTGATGAAGGTCAGAGCAGTGTTTGTGTGTACAAATATTAGTCTCTCAAATCACTTTCTCAGCTTTTTCTGTTTGCGGTTCTTTCATTAGATGGTGGCAGATGGTATCTCACAATGGCAACGCCTCTCATTTGCTTTATTTGTAAAATGCTTTGTTTAGGGTTCAGTTCTAGACAAACCCCCCACCAGAGCGACTGATGAGGGTCTATGACCCCCCCATCAATCCCAGTTCAATCTGTTTGTTAGTTCACTTTGTGGTGTTTGAGATGTAGAAGCTTGTCCTCTGTGAACAGAACCGAGCTCCGGTTCTGGACCTTTCACAGACAATATACATTTCTATAAACTAATTTTACGCAGTGATTGCTATCAGGATGGGAGAGATTTAAACCACTGTAATAGAAATGTTTGTGTGAGACCTACACTGCCTGTGTGTCCCTCAAAACTATCATATAGATTTAATAAAGCAGAAAACTCTGGAGGAACACAAACACTGAATCTTCCCGCCTTCAGTGACTGGTGCAGGCCGAGCTGTAGTGTAGCTGTGGGTCCCTGTAGGACACTAAAGACTCAGATATCCTTGATTTCTGCAGCACGTCCAGCTTTCTCCATCCCTCGACGCTGCAGACTGTTAAAGGATCTGATAATGCATCAAGGGTTTGTGTGTATCATCTGACAGAGGACAGTAACATCAGTGACACGTGCTGATGGTAGTGGACATATTGAGCTCTTGTGTTTGTGTTATTACAGCACAGGTTCCTCAGGTGTTGTTAATATCAGAGGTTAACCTGCGCTGAACTTCCTGCAGCTCAAACCTGAGCAGAGATGCTCCGTACGCACCATTAAACTTATTTATATATACTAATAATAATACTTTTAACAGCATTGCTTTTTGAGACAAAATACATTTAATCTGAGACATGTCTGAGAACAGTTTGAGTCCAGTCTGATGTATTTAACTGACATAAGCAGCTGTTTAAGTAATCATGACATTAACACTAAGAAAGATTCACAACAGTCTAGAGTCACATTACATCACTTTCTGTGAATCAGCCTGAAAGATATATATAATCACTGGTAGGATGTGTCTGCATACTGACTGTGTCATTTGACCAGTAAATGATGGACGGACAGGAGGACTGTTTGTGTTGATGTCTGTGGAAGATTTAAATCTCACTGTATTCTGAGCAAATCTTTGTGCCACAGCCATAACCGTAATTGTGTGTGTGTGTGTGTGTGTGTGTTTGTGTGAGATTGAAGTGGTCTGGTTAATTGTAGGTGTGAGAGTGTGTGTGTGTGTGTGTGTAAGAGAGAGAGAGAGAGAGTGTGTGTGCATGTGTGTGTTTGTGTGAGATTGAAGTGGTCTGGTTAATTGTAGGTGTGAGAGTGTGTGTGTGTGTGTGTGTAAGAGAGAGAGAGAGAGTTTGTGTGCATGTGTGTGTTTGTGTGAGATTGAAGTGGTCTGGTTAATTGTGGGTGGGTTTGTGTGAGTGTGTGTGTGTGTAGGTGTGAGATTGAGGTGGTCTGGTTAATTGTGGGTGGGTTTGTGTCTTGACTCTGAAGCAGACATTCCCGCTGCCATCCTGAGAACTAGAGAATAACCTCCTGAACAGGTTGCAGTGAGTATCTTATGTAGGCATCATTCCTGTGCCTGATGCTGATTGGTCGTAGCTGTGGTTTGTTCTGAACACAGCATGTGTGTTAGCGTCTCACACACACAATATTAGCATCACTGCAGCACCAACAGCCCATTGTGGCAGGAATTTATTTAATGTAACAGAATAATGACAGAATAACAGAGAGGGTGATAATAATAAACGTTTCAACATTTTTGACTGCTGTATCAACAAGTGTCTCAAGAGAAAAACTTGAGAAGCAAAGATTTTATTTGTATCCCATTTAATCTCATTGCTGTCTGTGTGGAACAGCTGAGATATTAAAGAGAACTGTCCCTTCTGTTGTTTCTTATGATACGTTACACTCATGTTCTTCTGTGATGACCTGTAAATGATGAAGTTGTGTTACTGTCCAGCAGCTGTAGTGTTGATACAGAACGTTCTCACAGCACAGATCTGTCATGTACCACTACCTAAACAAACATCTTCATGTGGAAACAAACAGACTTAAGCCAGTGCATAATATTATATCCATACACAAACACCCACACACAGCATGTGTCAGCTGTTGAGTTAAAGACATCAAATCTTGCGTGAAATCTGTTCTGCTACCTGGATAAATATGCTGTCTATTTGTTTTCATTTAACTCACAGTTATGAAAATGTCTGAAATGTATGAAAAAGATTTTATCTAGCAGCTCGGTTTGTAAGGCTGTGATCTTACCCAGACTAGCAGAAGTTTAGGGTATTGATTAAAACCACTGAGTGGACATGAATGTGGCTTTGTCTCTGTGTTGCTGCGGTGTTGGGTCACTAACAGCTCTGACAGGGTCACCTTTGTTGGGACACAAAGCCTGTAGACCTTTTAGTCTTAACGTGTGTGTGTGTTATTAGGATAGTCACTCTCTAGCAAAGATAATGTAGCTTTCATTGTACCCTTATATTTTCAGAGGTTACGCTGATTTAAAAATAAATAGATCTAATGATTTGAGAATTTCTTCTTATTAATTGAGGTATATTGACAATAGTTAGGACACCTTTATTCCACATAGCTTTATATAACACAGATTGTTTAAAGCAGCTTTACTGTTGATGTTTATTCATCATGAATGTTAAAGCNTGTGTTATTAGGATAGTCACTCTCTAGGATAGGATAGCAAAGATAATGTAGCTTTCATTGTACCCTTATATTTTCAGAGGTTACGCTGATTTAAAAATAAATAGATCTAATGATTTGAGAATTTCTTCTTGACAAATGCATTGCTGAAAATAGTTATTGAGGTATATTGACAATAGTTAGGACACCTTTATTCCACATAGCTTTATATAACACAGATTGTTTAAAGCAGCTTCACTGTTGATGTTTATTCATCATGAATGTTAAAGCATGAGTCCTCTCTACCTCTCTAAAATCATCTGTGCTCCATTTAGGAGCTGTTCAAGAACTATACATGTTTCATTTGGGATGGATATTCCTTTCAGATTTTATAGTCCAGAATGATTGTGTAGAGAGTGTGTAGCATATATTCAGTACAGACTTTTCCCTTTTTAGCTGGGTTGTTTTTGGGTCAGTTGTCATATAGTAAGAGTGTCATTGAAAGTAACCACAGAGTTGGAGCTCATGTTGTGAGTTCAGTGGCACTGGAGCAGTCGTGTTTCTGAAGGACTCTGTGCTGGTCAGGAAGCGTTTATGGGTCTGTGTTGTTCTGAGAGAGTTAAACAGTGCAGCAGCACAGCAGCAGATGTCTTTATGTTGTGACGGCGTGTGTTCTCACTGCAGAGAAAACAGAGCTGTTTCCTTCCCCCTGAAATATAAAACAACACGAGTGTTCAGACGCTGTCATCAGCAGCGCTCGTTCTCTGCAGGGATGTGCAGTGAGAGTTGTGAGGACAGGTCTGCGCATGCACACACGGATACCAGAGATCCGTCTGCGCATGCACACACGGATACCAGAGATCAGTCTGCGCATGCACACACGGATACCAGAGATCCGTCTGCGATGCTCACGGCTCACCTGCAGTGCTGCCTCGCTTATCACAGCTCACATCTTTCTCCCCACTGCCAGCGGACTGAGGGACACATGAATGAACATTACTGAGTTCAAAATGAAGAGTCTCTGGTTACAAATGCAGGATATGCAGTTATATTGTTAACTACAGGCTGTGATTGGTCAATCTAAGAGCAGTGTCATGTGACTGTATTTACCCTGGCATGGAGAGAGAGAGAGAGAGAGAGAGCACATAATTATAAGGAAAATGTTAATGTGTGTTGCTGATGTTCTCTGTATGGCTGTAACTGAAGGAACCTGTTGCTCTCTCAGTGTGCTGTGCTTCACATTGATTAACGTTATGAGTTCATGTCTCTGTGTCTGTCTGCAGTCTCTGGGGAACTGAGCGCTAGATCACAGCAGATCTTACCCCAGATCTTTATCACCCTCTGTGTGCCACTGAGAGCCTGTGTTTCTTATATTTTGTAGGTTAAAGGGAAGATTTAATAATGCCATCAGGTTGTAAGTTATAGCCGTGTCTAACATTCAGCACAGAAGTTCTGATCTAAACTAATGACGTCTCTGTGTGTGTTAATGTTTGTGAGAGTTAAATGTGCTGGACGTTTCTGTTGGGTGTTTGTGTTATTTAATCATACAAGCATCAGTCAGCCGTTTCATAATGAAAACATACTGTTAGGATCTTTTTTTGTACACTTACTGTTAAACAACACAGGGACAGATTTATTAATAGCTACCTTCAATATCTAAAAATAGCTTTTGTTGTATCTGTGCGTCTCCTTCTGCCTAAGTAAGAATAAATGTAGAGCCAGTCGGTCTTAAGATAACAGCAGACACGGCATCATTTAAAGCAGTTGTGTTGCCATCAGGGCTTTATTATTTTGCAGTGAGTGACCAGATGACTGGAAATTATCTTGTTACATGGCTACTTACCAACACATAACGCACTGAATTAAAGTGATTCTGTGTGAACAAGGATCAGTTGCCTGGCGTCATTGAAGTCATTGTAATTCATTTAGATTAAAGGTATCTCTCAGTTCTTTATGAGGAATAAATCACATAGATCACATGAAAACATTGTTTTCCTGCCTGCAAACACTGAATACTTTGACTTTTAGACCGGGTAATGTAACGTCACATGCTGGTTAACAGTTGCTGCCCCTGGTGACCTGTAGCAGGATTTGTTCATGTTTTTGGTTATTTGGAGTAAGTGGCATGTTAGCAAACCGGATTAGTGCCAGGTTTGGTTATTCCCCTCAGCAAGAGGATTATGATGGAAAATGATGGCGTACAGTCAG
>JBAJNP010013438.1:0-12124 GCA_036877545.1 Yasuhikotakia modesta | reverse complement strand
TTTCTTTTAGATATAGTGTCGTCATTGAGGGAGAACGGGGTAACAGACCGAGGATCTACTCTTTGGAGCAGCTTCTTCAAGAAGCGGTGAGGCCCTTAAAGAACTTCTTCAGAGGTCCCCACTGTGTTTCACCTGCTAGCAGCCGAACTAGCCCTCTAGGCCAACCTCACACAGACCCTTGTAGACTCTCACAAACCCCCATTTCCCCCCAGAGCCCCATCAGCTCAGGGCTGGTTGACTTTTGCAGTTCAGAACATAGCTTCTAGGGTGTGTGTGTAAGTGTGCTCCAGTTGGCAGTTGCTTTGCCATGACATGTGCAAACTACTATTTTTAGTGTTTGAAGGGCTTCTGTTCTGTTCTTTTACATGCCTATTTTTTCCACAAATTCTAAAGGAAGATTTTAGCATCTGTTTGTAATAGACAGCTGAGTACATGTTTATGTGTGAATTAGTAAAAATAAAAACATAATCTTATAAGCAAAATTTACTCGAGGCCAAATACAATTTTCAGAGAGAATACAGCTGATTCACTCTTCAGCCTGTTTTTTGGCAATAATTGCTGTTAGCTGCACCTAATTCGGTCCAGCAGTTTATTCTTGCATACAGAGTTACATGATGTGACTATATATGACTGTTCCTTGTTAGCTCTGTGCCCCCCCAGGAGGATAAACAGAAAAACACATTTTATCCCTTTTTTATTTATTTCTCATCTTATTTAAGAACATCTTAGAGTCTGAACTGCTGGTTACACTTACATGCATAGTTTATCGAAGCCAACGGGGTAAGAGGAAGCTGATTACACACTGTAAACCAACAGCTCTTTGTCGACACGCATTCATTTGAATACATTACATGATGCATCTCTGTTTTGCGTGATGAAAAAGTGTCTCGCTGCCTAGGGACCGCCTCTCCCTCCCGTATTAATGAGAGCGTTCTGCTCAAGTTTTAAATTTAGTGAAGTACACAAAATATTTGAAGATGTCTCTTCTTGATACAATCCACAATTGCAACACAAAAGCTCTTGATTGTTCATAAAATGCAAAACAAAGAGCCACTGCTTAAGAGGATGTTGTCGTTTGTGGCACTGTTGGGTGTGTGTAGTTGTGGGAGAGAGAGAGGAAGCTGAAGTAAAGGCTAACAGTAAGGGCTTTGACGCTGAACGTTACGCTTTTCTCCAGGAATTAGGACTCACCCCTGAGCTTACAGCATTGTTGGTGCAGACATAAATGATGCGTGTTGTTTGTGACTTTCTGTACATCAGCATTACTGGAACTAAGAAGGGTGGACGGGTCAGGTTAGCATACATATACTTAATGAGACACTCCCACACTCACATAATTCCATGCACAAATAAGCGTTGTTGTCATTTCCTTTATCTGACTCCACACCCACTTTCCTGTTCTGCATTACAAACTTGGTGTATTGCTGTGTTAGCTGGTCATACTGCAAATATTTTTAAATAAATTGTGGCCATAAACCCACAATGTGTACAGGTTTTGCCAACAGTTTAAAGTAACCTTCCATTTGGCAAGTAACCTTCTCTTAGCTACCAACATCTCTGTTTAAAACGTAAAATTTCAGTTTCATTTACATACTTTATATTATGTATGCTAAAGCAAAATGAAGTGGCATTTCCCCAGATCTGTCTGATGTAACCAATCAAATGATGAATCATTATTTTATATTTACTATTGGGAATTATGGTAAGTTAAAGAGACCATTACAAACAAAGTACAGTATAGATCAGTTGCCTTAAGGTCCCTCTGGCCAAAAGCATGTCCTCAATCGCCCCAATACAGTGATTTCTCTCTACCCTGTCTTGCCTTTCCCATATCTTATCAGTCATTGGCTTCCAACACCACTACCTGTGTATCCGGGCCAAAAACCAAGTCCCTATTTGCTCTCTCTGTCAAAAAGGGCCGATTGAACTGGGTCTTAAAGAGCCTTCAGTGTATGTGCTCTGTGTAATGGGAGGGGAGCTGGCAGGCTCACAATAAAGTCATCGATTTAGGGCCTCCCCCCATGCTCTTTCATTTCATTGTTCCAGAGCTGACGCCCAATTCACTAATCCTGATTTCCTGTTATTTTATTCTGGTTGTAATTATGTTGAGGGAAAGGCCTCAAAGATGTCTTTTGCTTTTGCCGTTTCATTTTTCAAGATGTATCCAAGTCAACTTGTCTAACAACTGCCTATCCATGAGACATGTAGGTTCTTTTTTTAAAGTCATCCATCTGTTGTAGGTGTTGGATGTGCAGCCGGAAACAGTGGAAACTCTGACGGCCGGAACAAGAGTGTGCGCCTACTGGAGTGAACGGTCACGCTGTCTGTATCCTGGATATGTCCGTAGAGGTGAGATCCCACACATACACTCACACACACAGTTCCCATCCAAGTACTTAAAGTTACTTAAATACTTAGAATGTTGGTTATTTCTTGGTTTTGTTTTATGGAATAAGTTGATGTTTCTGTCTCCTGCAGGAGGTCCAGGTGAGGAGCAGAAGGAGGGAAGTGTCATGGTAGAATTTGATGATGGAGACCGGGGATGGATTTCTCTCCAAAACATTCGGCTGCTTCCACCAGGCTACCAAATTCATTGTATGTCAAGCATACTGAAACTCCAACATTAAAAGAGCACCTGATGCTTCAGGCTGCTTGCCTGCTTAGTTTGATGCTTCTTATTGAGTTCTTGTTCTTTACTTGATCTTCTACCACAGGTGCAGAGGCTTCACCAGCCCACCTGGTCTCACCAACCTGCCGCAGGAGGAAGAGCTCCAATCAGGAGAAGTTAACTCAGCAGACTGATGAGCGTTCCCCTAACACAGAACCCAGAAAGAACGTTATTAAAGGCAAGCCAGGTGCGAGACAACAGCTGCATCATTTCCACGTCCCTCGCAAAGCCTCATTTAAATTCAAATTCAAAAAATTATTTTTGGTTGCACGTCTTAAACTAAGGCGATCTTTTGCGCATCAAGATTCAAATCTCTCATGACTTGCATACAACCCTTAGGTGTTCCGTTCAACCTGCAGTGAAGGTTGTAAAACATGTTGATTCAAAAACAGACAAATGAATGTCTATCAAACAAGATTCCAGAACGTGCCTCTGTGATTGAGCTGCTTAAATCACAAGGGCTGTCAGAGAAACTTGTTGGGTAGATGTTTCTCAACATGTTTGTACCTAAAGACACGCTTCACAAGCATACCCACCTCCTGAAACTGTTACACACAAAAACATAGTGCATTTAAAATTTGTCAAGATCCACAGAAGTCTTATTTCTTTTAAACGATGGTGAAAAAAAGAAAAAGTTGAGATTAATTGGAAAACATTTTCAGTGATTACTTTTAATGGCTCCAATCTCATCAGCACTGATGTGTTAATTGCACCATGTTCAGTTGACTAATGGAATGAGATGTGTTTAAACAAATGTTTTAACTGTATGAGGGTAACTGGCGTCAAGGTTGAATGCCACTTAACTATAGAGTCTAAGTGATGCAGATCTGACTCAAACCTTTAGAACTACCAGTCCAGCAACTCCAACTCTGCAGATGTTATCTGTAACAGTTCAACAACAGTAATCTGTCAGCTGTTGTGCTGTCAGGTTTATCTCTTTGTATCTGTTTCTCTGAGGTGCTATAGGTAGACGAACATGCAAATACGCTGTGACATGATTAATTGTTGGGGGTTTTTTTGTATGTCACCATAGTAATATCTTTGTTTGTCTCCGTTACCAGGAAGGCCAAAGTCCGCCAATTCTTCATCAAAGAACTGTGTGTCTGAGCATGTGACAGGAACTGCTTCTTTTCTTGGCTGGCCGGTTGCCACTACGTCCAGACGGAAACCCTCCATGGATCTGTTCCAGTTTAATGGGTTAACCAAGAGAGCTCTGAGGGGAAAGGAGTCAGACATGTTTCCTTTGCTTAGCTCCACCATGGCCACACCGGCCAAAGGCATCTTTAGCACATCCTTTGAGGTTGATTCTTTCAGCAGCATTGCAAATGGTTGCACTTCCTTTGGAAATCAGCAGTTAACAACAAGCCTGCCACTTGGTCACAAGGCCACCTCTAGTTTACGGGGTAGAAAGACAGCAGACAGGAAGGAGTTTCTGGTCAAACTGGACCATGAAGGAGTAACATCCCCCAAGACTAAGAATGGAAAAGCATTGCTGCTTCTTGGAAGTACAGAACTACAGAGTTCAAGAGGTGGGCGGATTGGGAAAAGCTTTGGAGACAAAGGAATAGGAGAACTGACCTCAACCATGGGCTACTCTCAGTCTGTTCTTATAGATAAAGAGGCCAAAAGGAACAGTGGCCATCTTCTTAAAGGTTCCTCAGACATGCGAAAGCACCCTCAGGGCCTGGGGCTTAGTGAATATGCAGATTATGGACCTAACTGCCACAGTGACTGCTTAAGCTCCTACTCAGATATGGATGAAGATGATTATGAGGAAGAAGATGCCAGAAGAGCAGCAATGCGCACCACTGGACCTTTTCTGTCTCGTCTATCCGTTTCTTCATCTTCCTCAGGGTCCTCCAGCGCATCTAGCTCTGGCTCCCTGTCCAGCTCCAGCATTTGCTCTTCTGATAATGATTCATCCTACAGTTCTGATGAAGAAGAGGCATCACAGCTTATGCTTCAAAATTGCTTGTCATCTCACCATACATTGCTTCAGCAACAACAGCATCCTGAACCTCCTACTGCCCCTCCACATCACACTTTCAGAGCCAAAACTATGGCTATCTCAAACTCAAAGGTTACAGTCAATAGCAGTACAGGGAAACCTCCAAGAAGAAAAGACATTGCTAACAACTCTGCATCAATAGTACAGTCCAAATCTTCCAAAGATTTTCCTAAAAAACAGAAGATACCATCTTCAGATGGTCCACCCAACTCATCCTCATTTATGCCAGGACGGCAGTTATGGAGATGGTCTGGAAACCCTACTCAGGTAAGTTTCTTCATAGCTTGTTTTGCCTTAGTTTTGACAATAAAATAGAGTCCTTAAACTGTATTATTTCTACTTTGATGTCATCAGAGACGGGGCTTGAAAGGTAAGGCAAGGAAGCTCTTCTATAAGGCCATTGTTCGGGGGAAAGACACAGTCCGTGTTGGGGACTGTGCAGTGTTTCTCTCGGCTGGTAGACCTCACCTCCCCTTCATCGGCCGTATTGAGAGTCTCTGGGAATCCTGGTCCAGCAACATGGTAGTCAAAGTAAAGTGGTTCTACCACCCCGAGGAGACCAAACTTGGAAAAAGGCACAGGGATGGGAAGGTAAACAGCATTTTCACAAACTGGCCTGGCTCTTTTGTTTGTTGTAGACTTTATACATTTAAACTTTGTTCTTTTTGGTCGTTGCAGCATGCCTTGTACCAAAGTTCCCATGAGGATGAAAATGATGTCCAAACCATCTCCCACAAGTGCCAGGTGGTGAGTCGAGCGGAATATGAGCACCTGAGTCGTATTAGGAAGCCCAACAGTAATGGTCAAGATCTCTACTACCTGGCAGGAACTTACGACCCCACCAGTGGCCAGCTGGTGACCGCTGAGGGGGAGACCATCATCTGCTAGTGTCTAGAAATGGCTGGATGCACTACTGAAATCACAACTTCTTTTGGGGAGATAAAAGAAAAGGCTGTACGTCAGGCCAGTCTTACACAAGATACAAAACTAGCATAATGTGGGTGAGCTAGGCCCATGAGTTTGTACAGCAACTTTCTGTTCTTTGGAATAATCATATAATATTAAAGAATGGAGAGGACAACTCGTGGTGATCACTCTAAAAAGGCTTCATCATCACGGAACAGTTTTTTTAATCTAATGGTAAAGCACTGGACTTGTTCAGAGTAGGATATTATGACTGACAAACATGGATTGTGGAGAGGTGTAAAACACTGACCGTATTGTTGGATTTGCCGAATGATCTTTAGGAGAGATCTTCGCTGGTTAAACACGTCAAACTGTCACCAGGACTTTTGATATCCCAGCAGGACCAAATACACTGTTACTATGAGCTGTGGTATGATCTGTTTGTGTGTTTGAGTGAGAGGAGATATGAATGAGATGGTACTTTTTTGCTGTATGCAAATATGTGAAAAACCATGTGTATATGCAGAGATCAGCCACAAGAAAAAAAAAACAAACAGGAATAGGCGTTGAACTGAAGATTAGAGGAACTAACTGTTGTTCTTCTAAACTGAGTGATGCTCTCATGTGTACAGTCTAATGACCTCTTTTGACAATTCCAGGGATTTTTTTATTGGTTTATTTTCCTCTTTTTCTTTTGACGCTGAGATGACGAGAAGTCAATATATTAAAACGTCAATTTATGAACTGATTTTTGTGTGTAAACAAACAAAATCAAACAAACAAACAAACAAAAACGAAAGGAATGATTTTTCCAGTCAAGCCATACACTTCTGTACCTCTTGCTTATCTTCTCATTCAGGTGTATAGTTGTACAATTGATTTATTTGATGTGCGTGTATATATATATATAAATATAAATATATAAATATATATTAAATCTGCAAACTGTAAATATAATATAAATGAAGAGAGAACTCTATTCCTCTTTATTGCTCTTGATTGTGTTATTTTTTTAAAAATGAAATTGTTCTGTTTGATTGGGAGGTTTGTTTTTGGAACAGGCATGGTTAAGGACACCTTAGTTACCAAATATCCTCTTTGCTGTTGTGTAAGAGGAGGATTAGGAGCAGTTCTGCTTGTGGAACAAACAGTGGAACAAACACAATGCAGTCTAGTCAGCAACTGGTTGGTAAGGAGGAAACAGGCTATGTGTCCATTTCATTATTGTCATGTTTTTCTTTCTTTTGCAGTTTGATTTAGCCTTTCTCGAATTCTCGTTTTACTATTGCATTGCATTGTCTTTTTATGTGATCTGTTCAGTAACAAATGAAACAAAAGGCTCCCAGCTGTGCTTACCTTTTTATTATATTTTAACTTGTTTATCGCAATGGAAGCTGACATGGCGTTAAAGCGCTGACAAACAAACAAACTCTCATCTGTGCTGAAGACACTCTAAATTCAGTATTACCAGGTCCATGCAACACATTAGAGGTGGCATGACCGCCTTGAAATACATAGGAAAACAAATCTGACTGAAGAAATCTGGCCTCCGAAATGTCAAACCAAAGTGTGTCTGTGGAATTACTATACAACCAACTGCAATAAATATGTAGAATGAATCATGAATTGGGGCACTTGCAATGTTTTTAACAGCTAATTCTGCAGATAGCTTTTAAAACACTTACGTGTTGCCTAAAACGTTCTCAGTACGTTTTGGAACTGTTGTAGCAACGTGTCGGCCAGGATTTTGTTATTTAGAGGAGTGGGTAAGAGAACGCAAAGTGTGGACAACTTTTCAGCACTTCCTCCTCCTATGTCACATGATCATGAAGGACAATCATAACCTGTGAGTGAGGGCAGTTTAAAACGGATCAAATCTATTGCCTCTAATATTGTCACTTTTCTTCCTGCTTTGCCAAAAATTGTTCTGTTTCTTTTTACCATTGTTAACATTGTACACTTATTTGTTCAATATGCAAGCCTGTACAGATTGTTCCGTGTTGGAATTGTGAAAAAAGGATATGCCTTTCAATCCTAAAGGATGACTTACTTTTTTATGACATTGTTGCTGTTACACTGCAGAAGCTAAAGCTTTAAGAAATATGATGTGAAAATAAATGTAACGTCACTTTCTGGGTCTATAAAAAATAAGAAAAAGAAAGAAAAAGACAAATGGTATTTTTGTAAACAAACACTGGATTGACACAAACTCTTGTTATGGTGACACTGGTGACACTGGCGCCACCAGCGTGCCAAGAAGTTGGCCAAGCCTCAAAGGAAATGGAATCATTGTGTAACCTGAATTTGAGACCCACTTGGAACTGATTTTTATGGTGGATGTTCTTTTTTGACCTTGTGGGAAATATAACTCTTAAAATATTTCCACTCTTAAAACATGTTATTTATCTTAATTTTATTGCATTCGTGTTGCATTTAATTAAAAAAAATCTAAATTATCATGTCTCATTGTATTATTTCATGTATAATTTTAATGTGTGTGTGTGTGTGTGTGTGTGTGTGTGTGTGTGTGTGGCTCATATATAATATATGATTATTATGATGAGTATTATTAAACAGATTTATTTACAGATGGTATTTTTTTTACAAACACTAAATAATGTAAAATGTGATTGTTGAAAAGTCATCCAGAACACTGACTGTATCATTGTTATCCAGTTTGTGCCCAGCAGTTTCGCAACATACTGTATAAAGCAGACAGCTGCTAACTAAGGTCATGAACACATGCAGGTCATTTTCCTTCAGTGCTCCCTAGAGAAGACAAGCGAGAGAAGTAAGGGGAGAAACAGAGGACATGAGAAATAAGGGCTGCAAACAATGAACATTACCAGTTATTTATTGACAGGTTTTCCTTCAGGTGTAATGTTTGAATTCTGAAACAGAATAAACCTGGATGAATTTCCTGAAGACTGCCAAGCATTTGCTTGCTTATAATATACCTAAAAATTCAAAGCTAAAAATAAATCCCAGTGGTTCTACAAATAAGATTAACGTCAATGCAGATGGACACTTTAAAAACAGATTCATAGTTGAACTGTTCACACTTGTAATTTTAAGCATGTAGCACCGATTTACATGATGGGTTACACACCGGGGCCAAATCTTCTTCGACGTCTTCAACGTCTTCAACACACAGCCAATCATGGACGGCCTAGTCAATATCTAATTAAATATTAATGAGTTGCCGGAATCAGCTACTTCACGCACTGCGAGTTTCAGCGTCTGGATGCAAAACAATAAGTTAATATTGTTGAACAACAACAACAACAAATGCGTTTACAGACGCGATCTGTGTTGTGCAGAAAGTCAGAGCGGATTTACGTGGCCACGTCACTAAAGGTGAACATGCAGTTATTAAAAAGGTCGTTTGCTCCTTGTCTGCTGTAAGTTTCAATAAACGTTATCACGTTCATGAATATGCAAATTATATCTTTAAACCTGAAATTACGTACAGCGTGAAACAAAGTTGACCTAATTCCCAAGGATTGTTTACTAACACAGGTTAAAGTGTAAACACAGAACAAGACAAGTACGGTTATGTTCACCCGTGGTTTAGGAATGACACGGGTTAGCAATTGTAAAATGAAACGTGTGTTTGCATGTTTGCTTGCTTGTTTTGTCTGATGTTTGTGTTTCATTTAGTGTCTTTTACGTTTTGTTTGTTGTTTGTGTTTCATTTACTGTCTTTTATAACTTTGTTTCCCAGGACAGCCTGACATATAAGCAAAGAGACCCATGCTATCCAGGTGAAAAGATCAGGTGCTCGCTGCCTTTCCACTAGTACAACAGCTGCGGTGAGCTCACATCTGTCATAACCGGAGCCACAGGGCCGTCTATGCATCACAGGTATGTGACCACTGGGGAAGGAATTTGTTATTAGTTTGTGTGTTTTCAGGTAATGCGAGTGAAAATCGGCTTTGACAAGTATATAAAGAGGAGTTACTGGCCAAAGGACCAGGGAAAAATAATGTGCAACATAAAAATGTTCTGTTATGTTTGATATGTACATTTTGGCAAGGTGTATATATACATTTTGTGAATAGTATAGTACAGTATAGCCTTACACTTGCTGTTGCATGTTTAACACTGTATAGAAAAACTCCTGTATGAAATTTAGGAGGTTTAACCCTTGTGTTTTAAGAAATTGTTTAATTGTATGTTCAGAACTGCACATGGCAACTAAAATGAGGTTTTTGAGACAGGTGGCATTTCATGTGATGTTGATATCAGCTAGAGGCTTGTTTGATGTTGTGAGCAATACACTCTTGACTATAAACCCTGTAGTAGTGCAGTTAATGTTTTGGGCAACATTGGTCTGAAGGCAGCATGTCAGTATGTCACATTCAGATCACCGAAATGAATGCTGACACATAAATAAATATTGTGTAGTTGTGTAGTAAACAAAGCATAGAGGTAACTTCTTAAACCTGAAATTTGGTTCTGGTATCAGGGCAGAGGCTGGGCCGTGTCAATACTGTGGTGTTTTTTGTGAGAGAAGGCAAATATCTACACCTCATAAATGTCCTGCCCTCAGCCTGACCTCCTCTGGCCCGCCTGCTGAGTGGCTCTCAGGAGGACAAGACGAGAGTGTTTGGAGCAGGGTGGGGGTAGGGGGTTGGCATTCTGAATGAGGTGCTGGTGCTGAGAAGGAGAGCGCTCGCAGACCCCTCCTATGGTGGGGTTGGTTTGAAGGTCCGAAAGCTCATCCATCATATAGTGTCATGCTGCTGAGGGGTCCCAAACCGGTCTGTGTGTGAAAGCTTAGAGACATACATGTGGATGGAGGAAGAGTGTGTGTGTGTTGGGTGGAGATAGAGACAGTCTAACCTGCTTCAGCAGTACAAATACACCATAATTTGTCATGCCAGTAAAGCATGTTGACGCATTGAAAGAGAGAGAGAGAGAGAGAGAGAGAGAGAGAAAGAGAGAGAGAGAGAGAGAAAGACAGACAGACAGACAGAGAGAGAGGGAAAAGGGAGAGAGAGAGAATGCAGCAAGGGCAAAAGCGTAATCGCATCACAGCACACAGTATTGCTCTCTCTCTCTCTCTCTCTCTCTCTCTGTCTCATTTCTCAGTGTTTTCAATGGAAGTGAAGAAAGCAAAGGGCTGCTCACATTATGCTTCTCTGTCGAGCAACTATGAATGTCATGTGACCTAAGCAGAACCAATGATCTCAGGTGAGCTGCAATGCAAAGCCTTTTATGTTTGTTACAGCAATTTAAATAAGTGCTGGTGGGTAAATGATACGTAATGTGTCGGTAAACATCAAAGTTTTTGGAGACGTGTGTATCTTGGGTCCCTGTTACTGGTCACCAGTTTTTGGCAACCCAGTTTTACTCTATTTGTAATCAGTTTGCTGCCCTCACTAGTTTCTTCAGTGTGACCATTTTTTGTGCAATTTATTTTCTGTAGTCTGTCAATTCATATGTAGCTATAATTCATGTGCTGTACGCCTATTAGTTCTGAAAGAATCGTTACAGTGTGGTATGATAAAATGCGCTCAGGTTTGTGCATTTGGCAGATGCTTTTATCAAATGCGACTTGCAATTTTATCAGCATGTGCTGGGAATCAGATCCATGACCTTGGCTTTGTTAGCAGCACGCTCTACCAGTTGAACTGCAGGAAAGCCTGTGGCTCAACTGGTATAGTTTTAGCTGGGCTATAGCATGTCACACCACAGGACATATCAGCTTCCCAAAAGTATTTTGTGTCAGATACTCGCATACCAGGCGTAAAAATAATAGCGATCCTGCTAGCACTGAAAAAAACAGCCGCCGCACAAATTATGCCATCAGGCTCCTTTAATCAGAACATCTAGAATATTTAGAGATTAAGTAATTGAACACAGTGATTGAACAAGCATAAAAACATGAACATATGTCGGACAGTTAAAGCAGAAGAAATCCCCAAACCTTACATCATCTGTCAGCACTCTCTGTAGCTTTATCATATTTGAAATAGTGCTCTTCAATGCCTTCCAAGAGTGCTGCATGCAAGCCACAGTGTTTCTCACTAAACTGCTAACTCCCTAAATCCACCATCCACCTGCCACTTATCACTTCTGACATTTACTGAATTTCTGATGCTCTGGATTTTCAGATGCCTTTAACCTGGAATTACACAGGATTAGGCTGTTTCCTGAACAGATATGCTGGCTGGATCTTCTCTAATGCTGCAGTAGAGATCATTTCTAGGGTGGAATATGGGCGATGTGGAGTGGGTCAGAGTCATTTGCTAGATTTGATGTCACTGCGCTTCGCTGCTTTTGTGTGTGTGTGTGTGCGCGAGAATTCTGTTTTATCCTGTCATATAAAAATAACATAGTCAGAAGCTGTTTGAAAACGCATGTATGTTTTTTTTGTAATTGGAGGAAGTCATGCAGTAACAGGGTTCTGCGTAACATTTGGGATGCAGCTGAATATGTTAATTAATAATAGTTTTAATTCTAATGAGTTTAGTATTAATTCAACCTGTTATAATGGTAAAGGATGATTTTTAAAGGATTTCTGTTGTTGTATACAG
>JBAJNP010013436.1:0-12125 GCA_036877545.1 Yasuhikotakia modesta | reverse complement strand
CCACAGACACACAACAGAAACATCATCATCACCACAGACACACAACAGAAACATCATCATCACCACAAACAATATTTTTATGGAGAAATATTTTCTAACATAAATTAAGTTAAATAATATGTTTGAATAATAATATGTTATTATTATAATATGTTTGCACTGGTACCAAATGTTTTATTTAACTCCAGATGTGTTTGGCTGGAGGAAGGAAATCAGAAACATCTAGGATGGCATGATGGTGAAAAAGACGTGATGTTTTGGGTGAATAAAGCGTCGCCCACCTGCAGCTTCACACCCAGTTTGTTGAGCAGACTGACCACTTCCTCCAGGTCCTTCTGGCCCTGTCTGGCCATCTGTGCCACAGCTGATGTTTTCTGTCTGACCAGTGAGCTGATGAGAGAACTGAGACCCTGAACATCTCCCTTCTGCTCGATGAACTTATACAACACCTGCAACTGAAACAGCCGTGTGTCAGTCCTCCTCTGCACCTCAGCACAGCGCTCAGGCTGATCCACACACACTTACGCTGCTGGTGGATAAGGGCAGGTTATAGAATTTGGCTTCCACCTCACGCCTGGTCAGTTTCTCACTCTGTGAGAGAGAGACATGTCAAGAGAACAGAAACAGAGACTCCATGTTTTCATCAGTTGTGGATTGTTTTGCTTTATTGCTTCTTTGTAACTGAAATCTGTTGATATTTTTACACGGTGTCTATCTTTGATCTTCATTTAATTTTGCACATTAAATATTTGCACTACTTTCTTTAAACTGCACACATTTTGTGTTCCTGTAGCTCAGCTGGTAGAGCATTGTGCTGTGGTTGTGGGTTCGATTCTGGGCAACACAAGTACTGATCAAATGTATGCCTTGAATACACTGTAAGACGGTTTGGATAAAAGCATCTGCCACATAATTAAATGCAAATGTTGTATTTTATGTGCTTGTATCTAGGATTTTGTACCTAATCTTTGTATATAATCTGCCATTGCACACATAAATTAAGAGCCAGGTAGAAAAAAAAAGACAAACAGAAAGAGACTTTACAAAAAATCATTTCTTGCAGTTAAGAGTGTGAAAGTGTGTGTGAGTGTAATGTGGGCAGTAAGATTAGGGTACGACTGTAAGAGATTGTAATATCAATCAATGTCCTCACAATAAAAGCTGTTCAAACGTGTGTGTCTCACCATAGCATCACACAGTATATTGGAGGCATGTGTGAGTTTGTCCTCTGGTACCCCACTGTGCAGAAGAACAGCCTTTAACAGACTGGTGTGATTCAAGTAGATGATGTAATTCCTGTCCTACGATCACACACATTACATACACATATTGGGTTTTCAAGTTTTATTTATGAGAACATTCCATAGACACAATGGTTTTACACTGTACAAACTGTATCTGATGCTACTTTAGATTTTCAAAAAAAGTATTCTGTATCACTTAAGAATAATTTTGGAAACAATCTTATGTCAAAATTAGGTCAAAGGGCAAAATTATTCTTCTGAGTCTCTTAAAGCACACATGCAGGTGTGTGTGTGTGTACCTGCAGAGCGTTGAACTCCGCAATGACCTCAGAGACAGTGTAGATGACCTCAGCATCTGGAAGCAGACTGTTGCTGATGGGAGTGATGATGTCAAAGGCACATTCCAGAAGTTCTCGAGGATGAGCTCGGTCCAGCTTCCGTGGGCGATACACTCGCTCGAAACTATACCTACAGTCACAAACAACAATCAGCCGATACTGAACCTACAGTCACAACAATCACAAGAAGTTATGGACAGGAAAGAAAAATTTAACAACCTTTTGAGATGCGAAATGTTGTTTCTCGCTACAAATCTGGCAAACGGCAGCTGATGAAACAGAAACAGAGTAAATCTTTACCAAAGCTGTCTTACACAGGGCTGTGCGCGTGTATATACTGTGAGGGTTGATTGAGTTTAGCTCACACGCAGATCATACGGCAGAGACACAAGCATCCCACTGTGATCCATAAAACTGGCCGTCTCGCATCCCTCATACAGATGCCGCCTCCTGGGTAACAGTAGTGGAGTCTGGACCCGCACAGCCCCTGACAGGAAGAGACGCTAAATGTCATCTTAGCCAATGTTTATTTCCTTCTTCCCTCACTACAGTAAGTTGTTTAAAAAGATATTTTTTGTCTAAACGTGTTTGTGTAATGCTGCATAATATAATATTTGGCAATATTGTATCTAAACACACTCATGTCAAAAACAAAATGAACTGTAACATTGAGGAAGACAGAGAGAGAAATAAAGAGTGATCGCCATTGGTTTATGGTAAAGTTGTTATATTCATCTCTATCTCTCTGTGAAATTACTGTGAGTGTGTCTGTTCAGTCAGAGGAAGAGTGAAGCGTGATGTCACGAGTCTCACCATGTCGTCTGAAGATTCTGGTCACTGTCTCGTACACACACTGCTGCAGTTTAACACTGGTGAAGTTAAACGTACCCTGAAGCACAACATCATGAGATGGTTACAACACGGAAGGTCTACTGATGAGGTTTACAAGCCAGACACGTTATAGAATCCAGATGAACCGGGTACGGCCAGAGCGGAATACACAACAACACCACCTGCTGGTGTCCACAGACTTAACGCCTGCACTGGATTGTGTCATATAGAACTTAAGCCTTGTGATTTATCGCCTCATCTTGTAAGTGGCTTTGGATAAAAGCATCTGTTAAATGTAAACGTAGAACTGGAGTTTATGGCTGGTTTATTTACAGTTATTGATCCCTTTTAGAATTATTCACTATCAGCAAGAAATAAGAATGAAGCAGGGAGAATGTACGGCTCAACCATCACACATTGTCAGTGCTTTAAATATATGTACATAAACCTTCTGTGCAAGCTGCAGGAACGTCAATTGTTCATCAAATCATTGCATTCAGGCCATATACAAATCATGTATGCATTTGTTTGTTGACGGGGCGTGGCTTTGGAGAGGGAGGGCGGGATCTTATGCTTTTAAAGCTAGGCTAATATTGCTAGCCTCTCTAAACTACCTACTCTACCTTTACTTAGGATTCATTAATGATGTCGTATGTTCATTTTAATGCCACTTAAATAGCATTTGCACATAACAATACAATCAGAACAAATGCAGTGTATGTGAGCAGAACTCACACGAACGGCTGCTTAGAACAAATAACAAACAATATGAAATAAAACCACTACTGGAAATGTCTTCAAATATAGAAACCATCAGATTCTGAGCTTTTAGCTGGTTAGTTCTTCTACCTTGTGTATGTCGATATCATAGGTGAAGTCCATGACCGGGGAGATGTGCTGTGAGAAGAGCTGGTTGACCATAGTGCGGTAGGCTTTCCCATTGATGTTGGCCATGGTGTGCTGAAGAACCTCGTGGAGTTCAGACTCCTCCATCTGTGGAGGGGGCAGTAAGTCACTCCTCAGGAGCTCCACGGCAGTCGGACGCAACGCTGGATCATGCTTCAGCAGCCAGCTGATCACCTTCCTCTGCAGAGAGGGATTATGGGTAGCATTATAACAAACATTCAGACTTCAGATAACCTGTATAACTTGTGTGGCCTTCACCTGGGTTCCGCTCTCATACTTGCAGAAGTCTTCAGGAAAATGAATCGGCTCCTGCAGGAGGAACACAAGGGTGATGTCACCACGACTCTACAAAGCACAACTCTGAAGACTTCAATTAATAAATTACATACAATTACACTGTAGAGGGTAAAATTCAAAAGCGAAACCAACGATAAAAAAGATGAAAAAGTGGTTGAAACACTGAATCCTGTAACCCTGCATGGAATCAATCTCACCAGCTCATCTTCTCACTATTTGTTTGATGGCGCTCACCTTCCTGAGCAGACTCAGCACACAGATGCGCTCAGACGCTGTGCTCATGGGTCTATAGGACATCTCAAACAGGATAATTCCCAGACTAAACAGATCTACTTTCTACAGAAAAACACACAAACATCAGCTGACAGAGTCACATGTGACGTGTAATAAAAAAGCATGAGATCTTCATACCTGGTTATAAGTAGCTTTAGTGTTTCCTTGAACTTCTGGTCCCACGTAAAGCGCTGTTCCCACCATCCCTGTCATATTGCCTGCACAATTTGTATCCAGGTTCAGTCCCGTGGTCACCAGTGAACTGATACACTTGTTTCATTATTATTCTGATTTTACCTGTTGGATCTGGTTTAGGAACAAATCCTGAACTGTTTTCCTCTGCTTCTAGTTTCCCTGCTGCCTGGAACACACAAATAAGACACAACAATGAGCTTCATAATAGCGTGACACTACAATTAATTAATATGATGAAGATGTTTAAAAATTATTAACACGAAACTTGCACTCAACACATTCAAAACACGCATGTAATATGCATTCAAAACGCACACACAACACAAGCATTCACACGCTGTACCACATAAGCTGGGTGGTCTGTCGCCAAGCCAAAGTCTCCAATCTTTACATGATCATGGGAGTCCAGAAAGATGTTGACTGGCTTCAGGTCTCTGTGTATCATTCCCTGTGACGGAGGAGACAATTCAGCAAACAATTACCACGAGTGAAACACTGACAGACATTACAAAGCACAGAATACAGATGACATCCTGATGTCTACAGCCCTCAAAGAGCTTCTCAAACCAACACAATGCCATTCTCACAGATATCAGAGGTTTACCGAAAGTGTTCTCACCTGCCCATGGATGTATGCCAGTCCATCCAGGATCTCCCTGAAGAGTCTCCAGAGACGACTGGTGTCTTGGTACAGACCCTGATCAATCGTGTCTCTTAAAGTGCTTTTCTCACAGTATTCCATCTGAAGAGAGACAGAGAATCTTTTCATCAGCTCCTGACAAACACAGATATCACAGAAGTCTATGTATGAATTCAATCATTGTATTGTTTCCTCAGCACCTGTATGTACAGGTAATGTGCAGTCAAGAGAGCTTTCTCACACCCTGAACCCTCTGAAGGAGCCGCAACTTTACCGCAACTGGGCTCCACCTGCAGGATAAACAACACTCAGGTAAGAGTCAGTCATATCACCTGTAAACACATGTGAACTGTATGAATCAAAAGCTGAAGTCCTGGGGCCGGCTGCACCAGCTGCATGTATCCCATTAAATCACCTAAAGTCCTGCTTAGACACCTGCTGCAAGTCTAAAACTAAACCTCAAGTCTAGTCCCAAAACTAAACCCTCAAGTTTAGTCCCAAAACTAAACCTCAAGTCTAGTCCCAAAACTAAACCCTCAAGTTTAGTCCCAAAACTAAACCTCAAGCCTAGTCCCAAAACTAAACCCTCAAGTCTAGTCCAAGGTGTAAAATGAAAAGTGCTTGAACAAAGGAAAGAAAAATAGTCAATAAAAATGCTACACAATCAGCGGGCTTTCAGGTGTAAATATTTATCAATATTTTATTAAATATTATTATATTTAATATAAGCCCTGTTTAGGGCTTAAGCCCAACTTTTTTATGCCAGGCTGGTAAAACCAGCCCCTGCATCACATCTACCTGTGAGTCTCTACTGACATCACCGTTATCAAAGATGATGTCACTCTCCGAGTCACTGTCAGGGGGGCTGCATTTCAAAACAAACAAACCAGGTCAAATATTCATTCACCAGTTAGAACAATGCATTGCTCTGATCAACACACATAGTCAATCTCACAGAAAGGAGGGACAGAAGACATCTGCCTCTTCATCATCATCCTCATCGTCTGTGGAGTCTGCAGCGCTGCATTTCGCACTAGAGGACCTCTCCAGTGACGTGCTCCACTCCACTGAGCTCGTGAGGGCGGGCGGGGGGGCGTCTTCCTCAATGTTGTCTGTAAGGCCGAGTTCGTTTCGGTGTAACGGGGCCGCGGGTCTGGGGGGCCGATCGGGGGGGCTCTGCGTCTCTGAGCTATCGCTGGTCGATGCGGCAGTGGTGGGCATCTCGTGACGTTCAATCCAAGCATTATAGTAACGGACAATGTTCTCGTGGTTGAGTCGTGAGAGCAACGTCACCTCACCTTTTATTCGCCGAAACTGTTTGCTGGCTGGATTTACCTGGATCCGCTTAACAGCATAATAACAACCGTCTAGTTTATTCTGAACCTACAAATAAAGACAAGAGAGAAAACGTTACAGTTGTAGATTAATGAGTTATTACTGGTAACTTTTTAAACAGGATTAACTTTACACTGCATCTGTTTCATTCACAAATCCCTTCATAAACTCTTTAATATAAGCCAGCGATTAGATTTAAATGATCAGACCTTAATAACGGCCCCAAACGCTCCTTTCCCCAACATCTGCAGCTCTGAAAACTCATTGTAGTAGCGGGAGAAGCGTTTCTGCACCTCTGTACTGAAGGGGGCACTGAGGAGATGACTGTGAGGAACAACCGTAGAGGCAAAATCCACACCAGTGTCTGAAGAAGAAAACAGGCACATATTATATATGAATATGTAATATTCCTTTCATTAATACTCTGTCAATCATCTAATATCTTTAATATCAGTAACAGCAAACATTGTATAATGATGCATATTTTAAACAGTGTGTAGTGTGTGCGATGTGTGTGTGTGTGTGCATATATAGTGAAATATCATGACAACCAAGTTGTTGGACCTTTCACTCGTCCTCACAAAAGAGCTCATAAATTGTCAAAATGATTGAGTTTTTATATGCATTTAGCAGACGCTTTAATCCAAAGCGATTTACAAATGAAAATGAATACTACACAACACATTTGACTACACAATGACAACTATTTTTCATCTACCGTTCTTATCAAAATGGACGCATAAGCCAACTGCCTAACACAGCAGCATTTAAGTGAAGTGAAGTGACGTGTTTGTCAGTTACGGTTGCCCATAACCGAAATGTGACCTCTGCATTTAACCCATCCATGTGAGGAGTGAACACACACTGCAGTCGTGAACACAAACACACACACACCCGGAGCAGTGGGCAGCTATCCCTGCAGCGCCCGGGGAGCAATCGGGGGTTAGGTGCCTTGCTCAAGGGCACTTCAGTTGCTATCTGCCAGCAACCTACTGATTACAAGCCCGACTCCTTAACCAGTAGACCACAACTGCCCCCACGGTGTTTAACACCGCTAAACAGCGTTAACCTTTAGCTTTCTTAGCTTTTCTTTAAATCTGAGATAATACACGTGTGTGTGTGTGTGTTACCCTCTGGGCTGGACTCAGGACATGGGAGGGCGCTTTTGGGTGACGGTGGTCTCAGGAACGGATGATCCAGTAGCTGTTGAGTGTGCCAGCGATCTGCATCATTTAGACACACACACCTGAAACAAACACACACATTCAAAGAGAAGTAAGCACAAGTTGTGTCCTTTTAATATTTAGCACAGTAAGGATCAGGTTAAACAGTTGTAAAAACAGAAATATTTAATTGTTCACGTGGTTGCGATTGAATGCCTTTTTGTGCCTCTTGCATTACTGGGGCTACGACTGAATCAATCCAAAGAGAACCATTATCAGCCACACAGCAGAAAATGAAAGAATATGCAGGGTTAACCGGATATATGGTGTGGTCCAGCGGCTAATGCCTTCTAACAGGCTTTTCTGGAGGCTCTTCCTCAACTTACTTTTGGAGAAAGTCGTGCAGGTCTGCCGGCAGGGTTGACGGGACACTCACAGGATATTCCTTCACCTCTTGCCCCTGAGTCAGAGCCAGGAGCAGCAGCCCTAAGCTCCAAATATCTCCCTTCTTCCCTGGCCGGCTGGGCAGAGGGTCCTCACTGAAGCGCACATGACCCTGCTGGAAGATGTCCTCTTTACATACGTCAGACAGGCGTTTGGCCAGACTGTAGTCTGCTAGTCTCACGTCGCCACAAGCGTCCAGCAGCACGCAAGATGCGTTGAGCTGTTTGTGGACCACAGAGTTCCCGTGCAGGTAGTCCAGAGCACCGACCAGCTGGACGGCATGATGGCGCAGTTGGTCGATGGGCAGTGGCGTGTTACTGGAGATGTTCTGAGCCAGACTGGTCCCAGGAACATGTTCAGCCAGGAGATCCACCACCAGGCAGCCATCACGCTCGCTGCAGCTCAAGCCCTGATACTGCACCAGATACGGGTGGTGTAGCTTCAACAAGGAGTTCAGCTCACTCTCCGCTCCGTGAATCTGCGCAGAAATGAATTTGAATGAGAGTCAAAGCACACAGCTCTAAAAATGGGTGAGCCTTAAAACCTGCACAGTCTCTAATTAGTAAGAAATGGTGATCCTCCTATTTTGCCTCAAATTGATGTTGAATTTAGATGCAGTTTCATGATTTAGGTGTAAATTTGTGTTTCTGAATAAACCCACATAAATGATGACTCATGTAACTTTTCTCAGCACTGATGAGGCTGGACCTATCACACTCTTCTGCTGTCTGGACGCACATCACCTGTTTCTTGCACTTGTCTATCTTCTCTTTCTCCTGGCTGGTGAAGAATTTTCCGATGGTCTTGTTCCAGCGAAGGATCCACTCGTATACAACAGCAAAATCCCCAGAGGTTGAATTAAAAGCGTAATACACACTGCGGCCCAGGCGCTCACTCTCACCTGACACACAACAACATGCATAAACTGTCTGAATTCTGACCTGTTGGCAAAAATAACTCAACAAACCACACAAAAGTCTTACCAATGCACTTCCCTCTGTGAACAGTGACATCTCCAAGACAGCTGTTGCTGAAATGCAGGACGTCCTGTTGTCTTGCATTATCTTCACTGTATGTGTCTCGCCTGACAGAGAAGAACAAAACATGCCTACACGCTAACACTGATATATCACATATGAACTAACATCAGGACACCATGTCACGCTAAGCTCTGGAAACATTTCTTTATTCACTTAATACCTGTACCCTGAGACAGATCTATGACATCATTAGACATCTGTGGTGTTATCAGACCTGTGTCTGCTGCTAGACATTGTCCTCCGTCGGTTTGCCAGTGTCTTCTTGACTTCAGAAGGATCTACAGGAGAAGCGGGTGAGGTTGACGTCTGTCCTTCTACAACAGACTGGACTGTGGCTGCACTCTCCATGCGCTCCTGAGAACATCAACATTTCACATATCTGTGTATCTTTGCTGCAGCCTGTAGAGCATTGTGTTAGCGGCACACAGGCTGTGCGTTGTGACCCGACCACATCAACTGAACTTTTGCTTTGGGTTAAAACGTCAAATGGATGCCAAATGGATGAATGTAAATATATCTTCATCAACAGATGTGAAAAGGACTGTAGGACATCTCACCAGTTTGGCCATCTCCTTCTTCTTCTTCTCCTCTCGTTTCTCTTCCTCTCTTCTTTGGATTTCTGCAAGAATCTCATTTTGCTGTGCAAGATGGAAAATGTGAATGAAATCCAAATTCAGCTGTATTCTGGTGTAATTATTATGCTCTAATGAGCTCATATTATTTAAACACATTCATTTAGCAATCATATACTGCCACAGAATTGATCAACAAACTAGGAAAAGCCAAAAGCTAGCAAATGGTGAACAAGAAGTGAATTACCATCTGTTCTTCCTGCCTGCGGCGCTGGTCCAACTTCTGTTTTTCCTCCAGGGCCAAACGCTCCTGTACCCGACGCTGGTTCTTCAGCATCTCCTCGTGGAAGGAGCTCAAAGGAGGAACATTGTGTTCAGTCAGAAAACACTGAACAAAATCTGCCAGCTCATAGATCATTACCTAAGAGGAAAACATGGGCAAAACACACAGTGTGACTCAGAGACTCACAAACATCACATCAGCACATCACGTCACCTGTCCACCTCACCTCACCACATCGCTCTATAGCCTGTTTGTTGAGCTCAAGCTGGAGGCTCTGCAGTTTATCATGGGAGAGACCTTTAGCGTTCTTTAGCTCCACCTCTGGTGGTCTGGTGTCACACAACAAACACACACACACACACACACACACACACACACACAATGACGTCATGTCAGGAGCATTCGTAAGAACTGGAACGTCACAGTTAGTTTTCATCAAAGCAAATCTTCTCATGCCCTGTGAGCCTAAAACAGTCCAAGATTAATGCTGTAAATGTTTAAGAACATTTGCAGTCAGACAGATGGACTGTGACTCAACTGGTGTAAACACAAATTCAGTCATTTATTCAAATAGATGTAACTTACACATCAGGGTATGTCGCTGGACATTTGACCTGCAGCTCCACAGAGACGTGACTCGTCTGTCCGCAACTGAGACCCTTAGGACGCAGGCAGAGATGCATCTCCGGAGGTCTCCGGACCTGCAAACGCAAACTTCTTGAAATAATATTTAGCGGGAAGGTCTGAGATTTGCAAGAAAACGTGGCGAAAACAGCCTTTTTATTTAGGTCAGAAAGGTTGAAATGGGCATGATCGCCTAAATTAAGATGCAATACATTTTAACTTACAATACGAGTAACAAAAGTAAGGGGAAAAGACACCACGTATTCTGACATATACGGTCACTGATTTAACTTATAAATACCTTCCACGGATCTTGTGTTCTGATGTCTTTAAAATCATCTCCGAATATTGATGACAGCGCCTCCAGTTCATTCTCCTGATGGACTGAATAATCATTCATCCTGCATAACGAGTCTTTCCATTAAACTCAACCTCCGCACGGAAACGGGCGGAAGGTAAAAACAAAATTAACAAACACACCAGCCCGAAGTGTTGAAATGAACGATAAAAGCTGACATGTGGAGGAATGTAATCATAACAGCTGTCGCGCTGCAGCGTCACAGTCACTCGCGATCCCGCGTCGCTCTGATGACGTCACGCGGGAGCAGCGCACGCTGCAGTACCGCCGCCTTGACGCTGTTTGTTGTTATTGCGATTGTATGTCCCTTACGTTTCTCACACAGGACAAAGTGAAAAATGCTTTGTGGAAAGTTTCATAAATCCACATATATACGTGTTCATACCGCCTTGTGGTTCTGAGTATGCGTACCTTGTTTTTGACAGCATGCTAATGACACAATAGAAAAAATAATATCCTGTCTTTGTATTAAAATGTACTTATCTATCCTGGTAAAGGCATGTTTTAGACGTATTGGAGATAGGAAGCAACAAAAAAACTATATATACATATATGTTTATATAGTTTATATGAATTTAAAGTATATAAACCAAATTATGGTTTATGCCTCAATCATCATGTTAATTATTTTTCTAAATAGTTACAGTAGTTACCGGCTCCATTGGTTTGTGGTGATCATTAATATACTGTGAAATACTGGGTGCCTGTGTGGAGACACAGCAGAACAGCTATTAATAGTCAAACTCTCAAGCAGTTAACTATGTGAAGGAGACCCCCCCCCCCAAACACGCGCACGTTAACATTTAGTTCTTTTTAGGTCATTTTAAATCAATGCAAAAATGTTGTCCTTAAACATTACTGTTTGTCATTTTTCTGTCATTTAAAGAATATCAACATTTTTGTCAACCGTCTTGTACTTACTAAGAAATGTATACAAATTCTCAAGCAATAATGAAAAGATTTTTATTGATAAAAATTGCTCAGTTAGTTGAATTGGGTCATTTGTGTCAGGGTTTAGTTCTGACCTCATTAGCTGTGGTTCCCAGTATAACATGGACCCTTTTGGAAATGTGCTGAAGAACATTGACTTGCGTGCACAAACACTCACAGAAGACCATATGTTGCCATAGAAAGATAGAATTTCCTAATGGGGTGCTGAAGATCGGGGTCTTATGAATTACACCAATGAGAGGACGCGTCCCAAAAGCTTGACCGGGCTCACGTTCATAACACCTGATGAGAACTGTGACCCTAAAAGGACACAGCTAAACCAATCAGATCTTAGCTACTACTACATATCAGCCAATCACAGTGCTGGGAAGGGGGAGAGGGCCCAGCTGGTGTTACCCTCAGCTGTTAACCACATTTAGGGTTCAAGCCCACATGCCAGCACATTGGCCCATTGACATATACAGTATTCTTCCTGGTGAGAGAGTGGAGCCTTTAAGATGTTGCTAAAACGAGCTCCAGCAAACTCTAGTTAAGGCAGGTTGACATCTTAAGGCCGCCTGTCTTAGTTAAAAGCTGAATAATCAAAATTATATCAGGAGTGTGCTGACTATACCCCAGTGAATCTCCCATA
>JBAJNP010013435.1:0-11831 GCA_036877545.1 Yasuhikotakia modesta | reverse complement strand
TTACTAGTGTTTAGTGTCTGTATGTTATGTTGTGTTTTGTGATGGTTTAATAGTTTATGGTGTGAATCTGGACCCGCAGATATTAGCGGCCGTCAGGTGGCGCAGAGGGAAGATGTGACGGATTCAGGGGATTAAAGGTTCATTTATTAACATCATAAACGCGCAGCGCTGAACGCGGCGTCGCTCCAGACGGTTCGGTTCCGTTCGCCCGTCATCATGTGGGTCTTAATGAGTTAAAGAGCCCGTGTGCCGATGAGCGCGGCTGGATTCCGGCTCCACCGCTTCCCTTTGAGATGGAGTTTGCGGAGAGGAAGAGGAGCAGGAAATCCCAGAGCTTTAAACTGGTCAGTGATGCAGGTAAGATGTTTGGGGGGCGGCGGACGGACCCCGTTCCCTGCATCCCGGCAGACAAAAGAGCAGAGACGCGTTACGTCATCCGTGAGACAATGTATCGCTCCTCCGTTGTCATCTTGCGTTGTGACGTCACAGGTGTGTTACGTGTGAATAGGTGACAGTACAGCGGATCATCTGATGGATGTGTTAAAGGTTTGCGGACAGTGTGGCTGTGGCGCAAACTACAGGTGGTCTGGCGCAGCCTCACTTCACGCAGATGCTAAATTACTGTACATGTCCTGCAGTGACCTTAGTTACAACCATCATACATGCATGTGTGTGACTGTAGTAACTGCAGGGGATGTTTGTGTGTGTGCTGATAGAAAAACTGCAGTAAGAAATGGGAGAAGTTTTGCACCTGTTGCCCTGACATGTGATGTTTCTGTCTGCTTATCACTTAAAGCCCGTTTAAACACATTCAATCACAGTTAGATGATGTCAGGATCTCAGCTGTGATGTTAGACCACAAAGTCTTACTGTTTCCCACCATCTCTCAGATTTGATTCTGGACGACGGTGGGCAGAACGACACTGAAAGAGACCCGCTGGACGATTCTGAGAGTGAAGGTGTGGTTCTGTTCTGGCCCGTTTGATTTCACCTGCAGGATGTATGTGGCCGTCGGCTAACCGTGTGTTTCAGTCTGGTTAGGTGATGAGGGGATGGAGATAAAGAAACAGATAACAGGCATGATGCGTCTGCTGAGTGACAAGACGGGCCGCGTGTACCAGCGGGTCGGAAGAGAGGGGGAAACGCTGAAACAGGAGCCCGCGGAGGAGGCCCTTAGCCTGCCTGTGGCTCAGAGCCCGAGTCCTGAGAACCTCCAGTACTGGAGCTCCTCTCAGCCTGTGTGTGAGGGGCAGTACGTCACCCGCTCCAAAACCCAGAGGAACCACTGCAGAACAAACGGTGCGGTTCTGTTCATATGAAGTGATTAACAATTAAAAATGCATGAATGTCATTATAAAATATTAGAACAGGTAACAGTTTAAGTTGTAAGTACAAAACATTCAAAGTACTAATACGTTATTGGAAGGAACATTCTTGTGTTCTAGGAACATTCAAAATGTCCAGTTTTTAGACTGTCAACATTACAGTTCAGTTGTATGAGCATTACTCAAACTTGTTTTACTTAAGTTTTTAAAACCGTCTGCTAACAACTTAGAAATGTTTTTGATATGTGATGTATAAAGTTTAAAGTTCTGCCAAAGGTCTGATAACGTTTTGAGAACATTAGCCATGTTCTGAGCGTGTTCCCTGTTAGCTGGGTGGTGTTTGCAGTGAGCGCAGCTCTCACACAAAACATCGCATAAGAGAGAAGTTTGTGTTTCTTCAGGTGTGTGTAGCTGATGTCTGGTAAACTGTGCTGTTGATAAAATGACTCCAGACAGAGAAACACAATCACTTACAGCTGCTGGGAGTCTGTGCAGAGGAAGCTGTGTATGTGATTGTAGACTACAGTAGATGTGTTGTCTAGCACTGCAGAAACGTCTAGACAGCTTTGAATAAAGAAACAAACATGTAGGAGCTATCACACACACACACACACACTCACACACACAAAGGCACAATAACTCCCACTCAGTCTGTCTGGCACACACACACACACACACACACACACAGGCTGCAGTCAGATATTCAGCTTCTATTGTTTGGCGGCTGGCGGTCTCAGTGCAGGACGTTGTGTTGACTGTACATGTGTGTTTGGATACAGACGTGGCCTTGCCCCCCGCGCCTGCTGCCATGGCAACTGAGCCCAGCTGCTGCATGTGTAACTGTAGAGGTACCCTGCGAGCGATTCTGCTGGAGTTACGAACCATGAGAAAACTCATCCAGCCTCAGAGAGGTGCAGGCAGACCCGCATGCATTCCTACAGACTCACCACACAAGTCCAGAAGTATTTAAAACAGTTGTGTGTGTCTAAGCAGCTACTGGTTCTGTTCAATCACTCACAGTTTCATGTTTTACTGCATTTCCAGGAGCTCAGGACAAACAGAGCTCTCGCATCTCCGTTCCTCCATCCCGTACCTCAGTCTCCAGGAGCAGAACCTGCAGAAGGAAGTCGGGTCGTAGAGTCACAGTCCTGACAACGTCCCCCCCAGAAAACACACCTCTGTCCCCGCCCACTGAGACTGTTAACGAATCAGATCAAAGAGAGAGGCCATCTAGAGAGGACACGCCCTCTACACTGGTCACATCTATTCCAGAACCCTTTCCCGGTTTGCAGACCCCTCCCACTCAATATCATGTGACCAGAGGCCAAAACGTCACAGAGGTACATCAACAATCATATAAAAATATAGTGCATTTTTATAACGATAAAATAATGTTTTAGATGTAAAAAAACTTAACATTTTCTGTTATGGTTGTAGTGTTTTTATCAAGCTGTGTCCCTGTTTAGATGGTGTGTGTGTGTGCGTCTGTGCGTGTATGTGTGTGTGTGTTGAGGGGTTTGTATGCTTCAAAAGCGAATGAATTTGTAAACATAATTTTGTGCAATAACTCTGTTTTTGTCTCATTTAACCAAATGTGCAGTTGTGAAAGCAGTCATTGTGTGTCATTGCATGTGTTTATTGTTAAGATTGTATGTATTTATTGTCTGAATACTGTGTTTCTCTCAGCCGGAGGTGCAGTTGGCCGGAGAATATGATGTGTTTATTTCTAAAGCACAGTTGGACTCTATCTTGTTGAACTACACACGCTCCGGCAGTTTGCTCTTCAGGAAACTGGTGTGTGCGTTCTTTGATGACACCACGCTGGCAAACTCATTGCCCAACGGCAAGAGGAAGAGAGGACTGAACGACACCCGGAAAGGACTGGATCAGAACATAGTGGGAGCCATTAAAGGTGTGTGGAAGTAAATGACACCACATCAGTGATGAGGAGATACTGAACTCTGACTGATGATAGTCTTGATGTAACAGATTAATATTCTCTGTGTGTGTGTTTAGTGTTCACAGAGAAATATTGTACTGCCAATGGGATAGAGAAACTTCCGGGCCCCAGAGACTGGGTCCAGATTCTGCAAGACCAGATCAAACTTGCTCGGCGACGCTTAAAAAGGGGTGAGAAAGAGATGAACAGAAAGTTAGAGAGATGTTTCTTTCACCATTTAACAGTGTAACAATAACAGGTTCTATCTGTTTCCTTATAGCTGAGTGCAATTATAACATTAATCAATCCATAAATGTTAGTTAAAAAAAGTTAAGTGTTAACTTAAAAGTTAAAGTTAAAAGTTAAAGTTAAGTTAACTTCCTGTTTCAATGGTTTATTTTATGCTTTAAAGCAGAAGCAACTTTGGACGGCAATGAGATCGCGCACAGAGCGTGTGCAGACACGACAGGTACTCACACACACACACACAGTATCAATGAAAGAGCTTCAGAGCTTCATCAATATATCTTTCATCTGTGGTGTCCCAGAATTCCTTGCAATTATTTCATACAGTTAAAGACATGGATTAACCCAGACAGACTCTGTAAAACTCAGTTAAATAACTTATGAGAACGAACATGGTGGAGAATAGCGCTAACATCTCCAAGGTCGTGAGTTAAATTCTCAGGAAATAGACGTGCTGATAAAATAAATGCTTTGAATGCAATAAAAGTCGCTTTGAGTGTCTGCCAAATCAATGCAATGTAAATGTAACAAAACATTGTGTGGGTGTTCAAAGCTGTGAGATATCAGCCTCACATATTCACAAGCAGTCTTTATTTTTTCCCAGAGAAACGACCACAAACTCTTGATAAAGTGGAAACTGTGACACAGAATGGTAATGAATGCAAACCTTTAACATCTCCTATGAAAAGTGCCATTGTTTATAATGAACCCTCTCTCCTGTACTGCAGGTGCTGTGTATGAAAGAGCAGAATGTCTGGTTGCTATGGACACTGACTGAAAAGAGATTGTGTTTAAAAATTCAACCCCTGACCCCCCCAAAGGTGATTTCTGTATTTCATCTCTCTTGACTACGATGTATTGAGAGATGTTTTAAAATCTCACATCAGCTCCCCAAGACGCAGAAACTTTGACCAGGTGAAACCTGCGACATTTTACTGACACCAGGATGTTTCACAAACTCACAGACAGAAGTTAGTTCAGCTACAGATGCACCTCAGTCACACGTGGCATCAGTTCTGTGACAGATGCACCTCAGTCACACGTGTCATCAGTTCTGTGACAGATGCACCTCAGTCACACGTGTCATCAGTTCTGTGACAGATGCACCTCAGTCACAGAAGTGTTTGTGTTTCTCAGCTTCACCCAAAAGCATCAACAGATATCAGCAGTGCTGAGAAAACATCACTGTGCCTTTAATTCATTTGTTCATGCCAAGCGATAAACTGATGTCACTCTTGTGCTGTTATTGATACTTTCTGGTGAAGTTTGTGGCATTTTATATATTACTGGTAATTAATGTCATATTCTTTGCACATGGTGTTAATAATGTGTCTTTGGTCAAATATTATTCACACACTGGTTATGTAGATATAATATTGTTTGACTTCTTGTGTTAAAGATTTAAGGTGTCTGTGAAAAGTGTTCTGAGTCTAATGTGTCAGTAACTAAAGAGTTTTACCTCATCCTCGAATGTTTAAATACTGTTGAAAACTATTAATGTCAAGTTAAAACTATTGACAACATCTGTGGCATCAGAAAATAATTTCAGTTCGTACCTCTGTACAGAAATGCACTGCGGTAAACAAAAGGTGTGAGATTATTTGCTGTCCATAGTGCTTTACTTGCATTTAACCCAGAGTATTTATTGGAAATAAATGATTTAAGTGTTTTATGGGAGGCCTGTGTGTTTACATTGTTTTCTTTGGGACAAAATAACATTTTAAATGTATTTATTAATAATCATTTAATAAATGTTGTTTCTTGATTTTAAATGCATTGGTTTTAAATGCTAAAGTATGGAATAAAAGTTGCTTATTTATTTGAAATGTTAAATTAAACCGGAACCACCAAAAACTGATAATAAATGTGGAAGACCCTGATACTGTATATACAAGTGTTTTCCTTACAATAAGCTTTTACGAATCTCTTTATTAATGGCAACAGAAATGTTGTAACTCCACATTATGTCTCAATGAAAGTCAGCAGAAAGTTTTCAAAAGTTTCAAACATTTCAAAACTTCATACTTGTGAACCTTAAGTCGTCTGGATATAAGAATCACATGGACTTGTAAAGTTTAAAACTTGTAAGTGTTGCTACAATCCCGAACAAACTCAATTATAAGTAAAAAACAACGTAAATCTACTAGTATTACTTATAATAACATTAATAAACAGTACAGATAACACACAGCACGCGCTTTATTAATATAAATGAAGCCACATGTTTTATAATTTAACATTTAATATAAAACAAGCGCAGATTTTTAAAGGCACAGCGGAGTTTATATACAAGGGAGGCGGTGACGTCAGACCGGAAAAAGGACCCTCTCGGGTTTCGGACTTCCTGTTTGTTTGCGCGTTATCGCGTCACTAATGCGTTTCAATGGGACGCGTTATCACGTCATATAATGTAAACGAATATAAACGCGATGCTGCCCGCACAGAAATACGGGTTTAATTTCGGTCCAGTCGCGTCAGGCACATTTCCGGACGCCCGTTCCGCGCGGTGCATTGTGGGCCTGGAGTCCGGAGGCGCGCGCCACCGGAGCGAAACCGGTAAGTACGAACTTAACGGAGCCATTAAAGAGGAACCGGGGCACGAATATAAATGTGTTGCAATGCATGATTAGTATATTAATATAATGTAATAATAATTATATTAATAAAGATTCATATGAGTCGTTTTGCATGAATCTCTTACGCGATTCCTTTGATTGAACTTTAACACTTTTGTCACATGTAAGTTCATTTTTAATCTTACATTGAAAGTCGTGGCAACTACATCTTAACTTTACCTTTTCTGTATCTTAACTCTTATCTTAACTGTTATGTTACGTATTCTGTAGTGTAAGAGTTGTAATGTTTAACTAGTTATGTCTTTATAAATGAAATCATGGGGCTGTTTTGTCCCATTAAAGAGAAGAATGAATGAATGCAGGAGTGTTTTTATTGTTCTCAGGTATTGACAGGGAAAGAAACACGTTCCCATGTAAACAATAAAAATGACTGGAGCTGAATAGATTTAAACACACGTTTTATTGAGCTGTCATCACTATTTGATAAACAACAATGAAAGCATTTGTGCGCTTTCACATGTTTTAATGTGTAATGCTGTGTTTCTCTTTCAGGTTATCGGTGCTGTTGTGTGTCTGTGAGGTTTTGTGTTTTGTTTGTTTTAAACATGTCTGTGCGGGAGTCATTTAACCCGGAGAGTTACGAGCTGGATAAGAACTTCAGACTGACACGCTTCACAGAGCTCAAGGGCACAGGCTGCAAAATCCCTGATGATGTGCTGCAGAAACTCCTGGAATCCCTGCAGGAGAACCATTATCAGGAAGATGAGCAGTTTCTGGGAGCTGTCATGCCCAGACTGGGTACGTAACCACACACACACACACACACACACACACACACACACACACACACACACACTGCACTTCAATAACATTACAACCAATGAGATTATGGGACAATTTGTAAAGCGCTTTGTGAAATAAACCTGTTTTTTATTTCTCGATGTTTTTAAAACAGGCATTGGTATTGACACCTGTGTGATTCCATTGAGACAAGGCGGCTTGTCACTTGTACAGACCACAGACTATATTTACCCTATAGTGGATGATCCGTATATGATGGTAAATAATGTTTTCCTAAGAATTACATTGTATATCGTATAATTATGTCAGGACTGAAAATGCTCACATTATATTATTAACATAAAGCTCTGTTTGTTTGTTGGTTTTATTCTAGGGCAGAATCGCTTGTGCCAATGTGTTGAGTGATCTGTACGCTATGGGAGTAACAGAGTGTGATAACATGTTGATGTTGCTCGGAGTCAGTAACAAACTCACAGAGAAGGTGAGAGACACAAAACGGACATACTAATATCTCTACTGCTGTATTGTGTGAGTTTTCTTAAAGGGTGTTCACCCGAAATCATTTACTCGCACTTCAGTGTCATTTCAAATCTATGACCTTCTTTCTACTGTGAGAAACAGAAGATAGTGAGAAATGTTTTAGTGGTTTTCTGTTCATACTGTGGAAGTCAATGGAAGATGTTTCAGTTTTGGGTGAAATATCCCTTCAGTGGTTGTTTGTGTGTTTGTAGGAGCGTGATAAGGTGATACCGCTGATCATTCAGGGTTTTAAGGACGCGTCAGAAGAGGCGGGAACATCCGTTACAGGTGGCCAGACTGTTTTAAACCCGTGGCTTGTACTTGGGGGTGTAGCTACAACAGTGTGTCAACCGAACGAGTTCATTATGTAAGTATCTCAGTGGATCTTTAAGTCTGATTGTATGCATTGAAACATTGTTTTCATTTGTTCTGTCATGTTTTGTGTGACGTTCTAGGCCTGATAACGCAGTACCGGGTGATGTGCTGGTTCTCACTAAACCTCTGGGCACACAGGTTGCTGTGGCGGTTCATCAGTGGTTGGACATTGTGAGTTTATGTGTGACTGTGAATGAACACGACTTATTTAACAGCTCTCCGTCTTTATGTCTCACTCTATGTCTCTCTCTCTCGCTATCTCTGTGTCTCTCTCTCAGCCTGAGAAATGGAATAAGATAAAGTTGGTCGTCACTCAGGAAGATGTTGAGCTGGCCTATCAGGAAGCCATGCTGAACATGTCTCGACTCAACAGAACAGGTCAGTTCATGACACACTGTTCACAGTTCATGCAGAAGTTCACCAGCACACACACAATCTCTCCCTCTGTCCCTGCAGCGGCTGGCCTGATGCACACCTTTAACGCACACGCGGCGACAGACATCACAGGTTTTGGGATTTTGGGTCACGCTCAGAACCTGGCGCGGCAGCAGCGCTCTGAGGTCTCCTTCGTCGTTCACAACCTGCCGGTTCTTGCCAAGATGGCCGCCGTCAGTAAAGCCTGTGGGAACATGTTTGGTCTGATGCACGGCACCTGTCCGGAGACCTCAGGTATCACATCTGATCCGTGACTCGTCTCCTGCTGATATTAATCTGAATCTTTCATGACAGATTGTGACTGTTATGTCAGACTGTTATATTTGTTTAAATTATAATGAATTTCTGTTGAACACAAGCAAAAGTTGAAACAACATTAGATGAAAAGAAGTGATATATAATATCAGATATTCTATGTGTATGTTTGTGATATAAGCATGTTTGCCTAATGTGACTGTATCTACTTTATTTATAAAAGGGTTTTTTACATTACAGAACCATGTTTACAGTTCATTCACACTTAACCTTAATCTCTCCCTCCCTCCATGTAGGGGGTCTGTTGATCTGTCTCCCTCGAGAGCAGGCAGCCCGTTTCTGTGCAGAGGTCAAATCTCCTAAATACGGTGAGGGTCACCAAGCATGGATCATTGGCATCGTGGAGAAAGGCAATCGCACGGCACGCATCATCGACAAACCTCGCATCATCGAGGTCACGCCGCAGACCACCACACAGAGCGTCAACACCACCCCCGGGACCACATCTTAAACACCACCCAGTGACTCCTACAACCACCCCAGGCAGCTAGCATACTCTAGATTACCTAAACCTATATCACAAGAATGACACACACACAGTCAGCCCAGCCTGACCTGAGGGACAGACTCTACATGGTTACACAACAGGAATGAACATTTTACCTCAAATCAATTGCCTTTCATGTCTTTTCTGTTATGTTAACCAAACAACTGGTTGGTGACCGCCTTACAGGCAGCTTTCAGGTAGAATGTTATATTAAGATGAATTCAGCTCTGGGTATTTCCAGTTAAAATGACAGAAATACGTTTCATATCGTATTTCAGCCGTTCTGTTATAATGACAATCTGTTCAGATGTTCTGTGCCAATGTTGTGTCAGCGGTTACTGACACTGTTGTGGATGATGTTTTGGTACTTCTGTATTCTGCATCAGGTGTAATTTTCTCACTGTTTGGTGGAATTATTGCCCAGCTGAAGGAAATTCAGGCAATAGATCTTTAAATCCATAAATCATGTCCTCATGTCCTTGTGGGAAATGAGTCGCTCTCTGGGATTGCAGTGAGAATATTTCACAGAATGTACGAGAGAACAGAGATTCAGTTTGTATTGTGTGATAGTCACTGTTTCACATGAACCTCATTAGTTCTGTGCTAAAGCTGGTTTTATATTCTGTACAAAGTTCATAATTTTGTATGTCTCATATTTGCTATTTGTTTTAAAAAATGCAGGCCTTGCCCCAAAAATAAATCTAAGATTTTTTTATTTGTTGACAGTGTGTTTGTTTCTGCTGAAGGAAGAGACACTGACAGATTATAACAGATGATCAGAATTATTCCAGAAATCAGTTAAACATTCAGTATGTTAAAAACAAATGTACACAAATTAAATATTTACAGTCATTTGACAGAAACTATACATGCTAAACATCAAATATTTACAATGAAATATATTATGACTTTACATATTTTGTTTGCGTCACGATTATCAATTGCTAAGTGTAGTTTTATTAAAAATGAAAGTCATTAATTAGTTTTAATGCTGAAAATGTCCCATTTTAATATGAAAAAACATGTAAATATTCTTTAAAAAGTACAAACGTTGTAATGCTTTGACATCATTGTTCTGTTTGTCTGAGAATCCCACCACACATTGGCTCAACCAATAGCATGAATTTGAGGCGGGACTTTCTGTCTGACAGACAGGTGGAGTGTTCAGGAAAACTGTAATTCAATTTAGTGTTGATGCATATAGTGTCAGAGGTTTATAAATGTTTCTACACTTAATATTAACCTAATGATTGTATTGAACAGAACTGAGAGCCGTTTGCTTTGAGAACAGAGTTCATAAAATTCAGCCGGCCAGCACTCGAGAGTTTGTGTTTTTAATTACATCTTCTTGTCTTTCTGGTTAAACAGAGATCTTATGTCCAGCATGGCCTGTCTGATGTTCTGCCCAAAGCGATACGAATCCTGCAGACAAAACCAGTTTTGTTTAGCCCAGCAGATGTGAAGATGTTAAGAGTTCTTCAGAACAATAATCTACTCATTACTTCAGTATTCTGTCATTAAACTGAGACATTATATTTCTACAATTGTCTTATCATTCCTGTAAACATCTATAAAATATCAAAACATCACAGAATCAGAGCTTTGTTGGTTTTCTTACCGTCTCTGGGCTGGAAAACTTGCTGGAGATGTGGAATGTAATGAGATCTTCTCCAACAATGATGTATGAAACGCCATAACCATCATCAGCGACCTGCATGTAAACACTCGTTTATATCTGATGCTTTATTTAACCATCATTCAGTTTGTGCTAAACACGGGTGTAATGACAGGCAGTGAACTATAGGGGCATTCGTGACACTCACAGGCCCAAAACCGCCTCCTGCTCCTACATATTTGGGGAACTTCTGAATGTCTATCAGGTTGAGCTGTTGTTGAGGCGTCTGACTGGTGGAGAGACGCCAGGGCTCTGATAAAACCTGAGGAACAAAGATGAACTTGAGTTCTGGAGCTTCAGAAAGAAACCAGTTTGTGTGTTTATAGTCACACCTGTTTGAGGAAGGGTGAGTCTATGCCCATGACTTTAGACACGATGTACAGGCAGAAGAGATGACGATCGATTCCAGCTCCTGTCATGGCCAGGCGATACATGTTCTGGTGTTTGTCTGCCGCGTGTCGGAAGAGTGCCAGTCTCTGCTCATTCTGATAAAAGACAAAAGACTTTTAATATCCTACATTTTAATAACTTAATTTTTATATCCTGTACAGTATGGTAAAGATAGGAGTGATTTTCTGCAGGGCTGTTTTCTAAATCAGAGCTTAACTTGAAACATTTGAATGTGCCCATAATTAAAACAGCTGAAATATGTTGGGCTGGTCATGTGACCTCAACATGGCAGCCATCAGCAGAAAGACTGAAACAGCCGGTTTGTAATCCTGATACGACTGGAGGCTTCATCTCATGTGAGTCTTCATCACTTTTACTCATTAGTTTCTTTGAGGTTTAGTCAGATCCCAAAACACAAAAAGTTTGGTAGAAGTTTCACAGTTGCTCTCACCGTGAACTTTTTGTCCTCCATTGCCCGTACAAACGTGGTGGACTCATACGTGCAGGAGCGGACGGTTTCTGTACGGCCCTCACGGAACATGCGTGTCATTGATGATTCATATGTCAGACAGAACTCTCCTTTGTCCTGATCCAAAAAACACACAAAACAAATCCATGTAACAATAATGATGTTCTTTGGTTGACTAGCGTGTGTGTGTGTGAGAGAGAGAGAGAGTGTGTGTATGTGTGTGTGTGTGAGAGAGAGAGTGAGTGTGTGTGTGTGTGAGAGAGAGAGAGAGAGTGAGTG
>JBAJNP010013434.1:0-12131 GCA_036877545.1 Yasuhikotakia modesta | reverse complement strand
TTTAAAAATGATATGTATAAAAAGTGTGTATGAATGTGTGTGTAAAACACATCGCAAATGCAATGCTTCTTATTGCGACTGTTTTAACAAATCACTTTATATGTGAATTGACAAAAATAGTGTTTTGGGCCCTTGTAGATAAATTAATGAGATGCTAAGAACCTGTTACATTTAAATGGATACAAAGGATTTAAATGTATCAGAAAAATATGTTTTCAAATCACACAGAAGAAACATACAAAATGCATGTTTTTATTTAGTCAATATTGCACACATGCATATACTTGTTAATACTCCAAAATATAGAATTGGAAATAAATAATTATTACATTTCTGGGTATGACTTCACACAGTATACAATACATATACAGATTTATGCTTTGTCCAACTGATTTGTCATTAAACTCTCATCATTACAATGTACAGAAAAGTCTGTAGTCATTATTATATGCAGCTACTCAACTCTGTGTTTATTGAGGAGCTTTTAAACTCATGTGTGTAAATTTTTATTTAATACCCAGTTTGCATGATGGACTGTTTAAATGAAATACACAAAAAGTTAATATTGCAGCTGGTTACACCATACAAGAAACTTTGACATTTGACAGTTCCACAGGAAGATGACAGGAAGATAAATTAATCATGAGGAACGGTTTTGTATTTGTCCTGAATCAAAAACGTATTTATAGGAAGACCAATCGAGTTATACCGACAGAAAAGCCGTAGATACACCACAGGTGAAACGTTAGAGAAAAGTGCAATTAAAATAAATGTGTATCTGATCATTTATTGTAATGACATTCATAGATTATGCCTGTTCCAAGCAAAGTTAATAAATCCAGTAGCTTTGCTTCAGGACAGATTCAGGGACGCTCGTCCTCATTGGTCCATGGCAACTTCAGAATTTTAGAAGTGCATTTCTCATTGGCCGTTCCTCCAACCCCTAAAAGACTTAGGAAGAGAATCTGTAATTGACCGGCAAGCCGCCTCTCTGCTGTTGGTGGTTGGCCCAGCCAACAAGTCTGTTTGAGGCAGTAGAAAGATAAACCAGTTGGAAAAAAAGGCAAGGCATTTGCATTCAGAGTGGAGCTGTAGGGTCTGTGGCTACGGCTTCATCGCTGTGTGCGTTTAGAAGGTCCACTATGTCAGAGTTGGAGGCCTTTGTGGCTATAAACAGAGCTGTGTTCCCATCCTATAGCAGTGACAGGGAGGAACAGTTAAATGTGAGTGAGTTAAGAGTTAACTGCTAAAGGTTCAACTGATATTAAACATCTCATGTTGATCAAATAAGCTAAAGCTGTGTTGTTATGATAACAAAGCCTTTTAGGATAAATTAAAGGGTTGTACTTCAAGTACAACGCATCTGCAGGCCTCTATTGTCCCGCAGCGTTTAACTCCAACCCTAGTCAACACACCTGAACCAACTTATCCAGTCTTCCGAAGAAAGCTTGGAGCGTTGAGGCAAGCTGGAACTAAACTTGTTGCTCAATGCAATAATTGTATTACTATTTCTTTTTAAAGGAGATAAGAAAAATAGACCAGACTTAGACCAGAAGCTGCAAGACCACCAGGTGGCAGTGTTGCATTTTGACAACACAGGTTGCAGACTCAACCTGTGGCCTCTTTCTTATTTCATATATTCTTATCAGAATTGACTCTGCCACTTATTTACACACACACTTGATAGACTCGTGCACAGAAGGACCTACATTGAATCTGTCTGGTCTAAGGTTCAGTACATTGTATTGCGGTCTCACCTTATCTGTGAGGGACGTGTCACAACCTGGTCTCTCCAGCAGTAGTCTGGTGATTTCAGTGTGGCCGTGCTCACAGGCACACATCAGAGCAGTGGAACCGTCCTGGTCCTGTAGGTTCACATCAGCCCCACAGTCCAGCAGAACCTGGACCATCAAGATCCGTCCGTGGCTGACGGCCAGCATCAAAGCTGTTTGTCCTGACTGGTGAGGAGTCATGACAAGTAGATAAAACTGTATATTTCACAGCCCTTAGTCAGACAAATAATCATTAAGTCACATTTGTAAATAAACACACAGAGCCAAATTTTGGTACGTTTGCAGTGTTGTATAGTCAAATTAAAGAACGCTTTAGATATTTATCTGACCAATAAGGCTCTCTGGAAAACTTGATCCTGATTGGTCGTTTAGTTGCACCACTAAACGTGTGATTGGTCTGTCGGTGTGAAGACACCGCATGTAAAGAATGTGTGCCAATACATTTATATGAGCAAGTATGAAAATTATGCTCTGATTTAATGTTTCTCAGACTGATTGTTGTCAAAGGTTTTTCCTTGTGTGGTTTAAGGTGCATTTGATAAGTGCTGCAGTACAAAATGTTGTGCCAGTTTGCCGCGTGTACCTGGCCGGCTCGTGTGTTGACGCTGCCCATTCTCAGCAGCTGTTGAGACACCTCCATGTCCTCAGGGCTCTCGGCCGCAGTGAGAGAGGCTAACATGATAGCAGTGTAGCCGGCCTTGTTCTGCTGGTTCACCTCACACAGGCCTGAGGGGAATAGAATCAAAGAGCATTCTGGGATATGTTAAAACTTCACACCATCCGTTTCCAACAATAAAGCAAATTAGTTCATACTTTGTATGCTTGTAAAAACAATATTTTACCTTGGTTTTGTTGAAGAACGAAAATATGTTATTTGGAAGATTCTCAGGTAGCATGAATCAATATTTGTTTGTTTTCTATTGAAATTGTTGTGCTTATAATATGAATTAAATTGTTATGGATGCATTTTCTCTAGTGGTGATTATAAATTAACTGAATAAACTCAAAAATAAATAAACTGACCATCAGGCAATCTGCTCTTTAGATATTAACCGAGTGTCAAAAAACAATATAATGATTACTTAAAAGTCGTGTATACTTGCATGTTTCTCACCTGTGTCTAACAACAGTTTGACCACAGAGAAGTTGGAATGAGACACGCTGTAGTGAAGCGCCATGTTGCCGTTTCCATCAGCCAGGTTCACTATATAATGCAGAAGGGTGGGAGTGTGAAAGCCCACCTCTCTCAGGTACAGGGTGACTATTTCAGCCTGTGAGTCCTTCTGACTGGACACACGGAACCACTCCTGATAGAGTCCCATCAGAACCTGCCTCTGACATTCACACAGTAAAAGTGGGTTTACGGGTCCAGTTATTAGATTCACTTTTGAACATACAGAACTAGTTGGTTTATTGCACAGGCTACTGAAATGCTCGATTCTGATTGGTCAATTTTAGCTGAAACTAAATGCGAGTTAAAGTTAAGTTAAATCTGACCATTGTCCATAGCAACAAACCAGTGGTTCTTCCATGTCTCAAATTTGTCTCAGAAATGTTTCACTGCTTACCATCTCTTTATTTGGGGTGTCGACCTCGTCCATGCGATCCTTCAGAAAATGACAAGCAGCCATGAAGTTCTTATCAACAAACTCACTGCAACAACAACACAGTCAACCACACAGATGGGACTGTCATTTAAATCACATTAGCATCAGGATATTACAGGATATTACATTATTGAATTTTCAGTCACTTGTCCATTTTGTATTTTTACCCCAGCCTAAGGAACTACAGTAATTGACAATAAGAAGCTTCTATCAGAAGTCATGCATTAATCTTTCCAACCTTTATTGTAAAATACAAATTGACTACAGGCCTGGGCATCGCAAGCAAATCTGTATTTGGAATAAAAAACACAAGGAAATACAAGTCCACTCTGAAAATGAAGCTAATATTTAACAGACACAAAGCATCTTCAGTTGAATGTTTGGTTCTGGTACAATCAAAAGTTCTGTCACTTTTTGGACCTTCTGTGAACTGTTGAGTTCACCTGACTCTTCCTGTTAAATTCAACCACTGCTTCCCCTTATGACCACAAGGCTTTAAATGTTTAGCCTCTTCTAGAGGAACAGTTGTTTCTGGTCACTGGGTACATTAAACCGTCACTCAGTGTGGCTTCCTGCTAGAAGTTGTGCAGAACAAAAGACAGGATTGTATCTGATTTATTTTCTCTTCTCTGAGTAACTGAAATGTGGAACAGCCTTGTGCTAATGCTAATCACATCAACAACAATCCACAACATTCACAATTATTATGTTCATTAATGAAAATTTCCACACAGTACATTGATTGGTATCCCTATACAAACAGATAAGGAACGACAATATTACAAGGTCACTCCAGTCCATCTTTTCATCACGTTTCATCCTTCCATCTCACCTGCTAGGCTCCTCCTCCTGAGGACTCACGGTGACCTGAAGGGCATCATGCTCCTCCGAGACCTCTGCCTGAATTGTGTCACCTTGCTCCCCAGTGGCAGCAGCCTCCTTTTGGGCCGTTCCGCTCGGCTCCCCCTGCTCCACCTCTGGCTCCGAGCTGTCCACCTCCTCCCCCATGTCCTGAGCCTCCTCCCCACTGGAGTCCTCGCTGGAGGTGGTCTCATAGCTGGACACACAGATAACTTCAGGTCACAGGGAGTTTTTTTCATTTTTAAACCCCTTTCCAATGATCATGACAACAAATATGGAATCTTATCACTGATGGCCCATAATTTAAATAAGTCTGTTGTTAATGGACCTTCAAAATGTGAGTGTTTATACAAGCTGTTGAAGGAACTTCTAAGAGGTTCTTGTCTTGGGTCTGTCTGAAGAACATTGCTCCTCCTTGAGTATTTTTATAAACAGGCCGACGGAACGCTATTCCCACAAATCCTAAAGGACATGAGTGGGTGAAAGCACATTGTGTACGTTTGAAAGTAACATTGAAAGTATGTGTGTATTGTGTATGTTGAGTACGAGGGCCGCTTCAGGCAAATGGCTCATGCACAGATTGTTTATCATAGTAAAAATTATACAGCGCTAAATAACACAGTATAATGATGTTATGGTGGTTTGGGTCAGAACCGTGTGCAAATTCTGAAATTGCAAGCTGTCATTAAACAGCTCAAGGCTTCTCTCAGGATAAACACAGTCTATCTGCCACAAACAACCTGAGAAACAAACAAAACAACACAATAATATATTTAAATGCCACTTCAATATTCATTCACCAAAACTATCACACTTCATAAAACAGCTATTTCAGTCTCTTGTGACATATTAATAGGATAATCATAACTTGTACTTGACATAACTCACCAATAATATGTAAGAATTTATTTTAAAGGCCAGAGTTTAAACCTAAAGTTTGAAAGGAAATATTTAAAGCGAAAAAATTATTATTACCCTCCATTTACGCCAACAAACTTCAAGTTCTTCTTTGCTCCTCCGTTGCCTGGCTTGACAGAACGTTCATTTTTCTTCATGATAGATTTGAGGCCTGATGGCAGAGATGTCAGGGTACAACATTTTTCAAAGTTACAATGGTTAGAAATTAATAATCTTGCTATCTATAGCCTTGCTATCTATAACTTAACTCAAAAAAATTGTCCATTTAAAATCAGGTATTGTGTCATTGTGTTTCTTCATTAAATATAACTGTAAATAAATCAGATTCAGCGCTTAATAAATATATCCAGTTTATGGAGATTCTAGCAAATTCTTCCATGCAAACGTCTCATAATTCTTTTCTCAGAAGAGAAATGACACACAAATGCTGATTCGACACTCATTTATAATGCAGAACACCAGGCTGTCAAAACACTGTTCCAGACACTGATGTTTAATTACAAAATGCTGTTAAAATAGAGCACAATCTGCCAGAGAACGTTCTCTGTGATTCTAGAACACTAAATCAATACAAAGCATTTAAAAAGGCACGAGTCTGTCTGTGATCGCTGCGGAAAGGAAAGGTGCATAACAAACAAAGGCGTCCGTGGGTGTAATTTTAACAAAACACAACAAATAGTTTGGAAAGATTCCTCGCTTTGGCCAAAAGCTTATAACGTCCCCTGAGACTGTACGCATTCCACGAGAAATACTGAGGAAAGCTGGAATCAAAATGAGCCAGGAAACTGTTTTTTCAGTAAGTTAGGTTGCTTTAAAATGACCATAAATCATAATATTCAGTAGAACTGTTATGCAACGTTGAAAGCAAGTATCTGAGAAGAACCAAAGGATATAGTTCAACTGACAATTGTGGTAGCACAAATAGCAAAAGACTCTCTGTACTGCAATATGAGCCAAACATTTGATGCTTTTAAAATGTCAAGCACAAACTACTAAATAATCTTGTTGTCATACATTAAGCAATTTCATTATCTCTGCAAGGCAGCCGCCCCAGTGTTGCAGGGCCACAAATACATTTATAATCAAATTATCCAATAAATTTATATTCAAACTTGATAGAGTTTTAGTTTGACTTTGTTGAAGAACATTTGTTTGAGCTCTTTAGTCTATCATCACATGACTTTGCCTCACCCTCAAAACCACAACCTCAAACACAATGAGGCCAAGGCCTGTTACCCACATCTCATGCACACAGCTGTAAGCATCTAGTATTTCATATTTTTCATAAATATGAAGTAAAAATAAAACAACCTCATAAAACAATGTTGTGCTGTGTGCTTTCTCTTAATTGTAAAATATCTGGCAACCATTTTATCTATTTTTTTCCAAGTATAATAATTATTGTCAATTAATCATCATTTGTCAATTTAATGACCTTCCTGTGAAGGCACACAAATGACTAAATGGAACAGAACCTTATTTTACCTGTTTGTCGTGCAGCCCCTCCCTTCTGAACAGGTGAGTAGAAAGCAGACAGGGCACTCAGGGAACCTCTGAGGTGGCTTTGAATGGAGCTTATTTTGGAGGTTTGAGGTTTCTGGGAAGTCTCTCCTTTTAGATCTTGTCCTCCACTTCCCAGGCTGGCCCACTGCTCATTAAGAAGACCCTGAATACGATTAACAACCTGACCGATCGCAGCAGGAGAGCCTGCGGCCTCAGACATCTTCTGAGACTGAGGTTCTTGCCCATGTGTTTCCTTTTGCCCTTGCTGTGTTTGCAAACTTGCACTTGTTTGCCCTGTAGCTGTATCTGTTCCTGTGCTTTTAACACCTGATTCTGTCTGAGGGACTATGGGTTTAGAGAGTTCATTTTCACAAGCCATTGTCTCAATCATGACACTTTCTACCATTACATATTCCTCAATGTCACTTTCTGCAATCAAAGTTTCACTGACTTCCATATCTTCAGCCTGACTTGACGCATGTTCTTGGATATCAATCTCATCAATCTCATAGTCTTCTACTGAGTCTGTCTTGCCTAGAAGTTCAGAGACCTCCTGTAGATCATCCTGGACTTCAGTTTCTATCGTCTGGTCACACGTAACAATCTCTATCCCAACAGTTTTCTCTGCTGTGGTGACTTGGGCTAAGATTTCAACATCTCTAGCTTCTACTGTATTTGTTTGGGTACTTGAACATTTAGAGTTTGTTTGTTTTGGACCATCATCTGGGTGAGGTTCTGTTGAGACCGCCTTCTCCAGGACACTTTTGCTATCTGTACTGACTGATGCATCACAGGTGACAACAGGTTCAGGAAGTGACTCAACAGGACCTTGAAGGTTTTGCTCCTTTACTCTATCAATCAATTCCTGTATCCTTTTATCCTTTAGTCTATTTTCATCCATTTGCTCTCTTAGTAAGGTATTTGTCTTTTCCAATTCACAGCTGGCTTTGCTTAAACTCTCTTCCAAGGTTTTCAGTTTTTCTTGAAGCTCCTGAGTAGTAAAAGGCTTTGGTTCAGCGGGTTGAGAGATTGTATGTTCATCAGTCACAATTGCACTTTGTCTATCAACAGTCTCTGTTCTCTCAGCATCTTCTTGGGTGGATGTACCTTCAACTGTAGCTTTTGATTCCTCTGATTCTGAAATTCCTTCTGTCAGTGTTGACTGTTTATCTTCTAACAAAGTCTCTGATGACATCTCCTGTTTGTTGACTTGCTCTAAAAGACTGTCTGATGATTCTTGTGGTGTGGATTCCTGCAGAAATCTGTCTGATTCATCTGAATCTGTTGGGGTTTCTGCTTTTTCTATAAGTATCTCTGGGACAGACACTGTAGTTTGAACATCTTCCTTCTCTGACTTTGTATCAGTTACATGTTCATGTTTTTCAGATTCCTGCTCAATATTATCCTGTGCCCCACAATCTTTTTCCAATGTTTGTTGTTCTGTGGGTTTGTTTACCTGTTCTTCTTGAACCATTTCATTGTTGGCTGCAGCACCAATGGATATTGAAGAAGTATCATTCTGCTGAGTTAGAACTAGAGGAACAGCCCTGTCTTGAGATTCAGTCTGAGGAACCTCAGTTTTCTTCAACTGCAAGGAGCTCTTTTGCTTAGACTGATGTTGCTGAATCCTTTGCAGCAGTTGCTCCCTGTCTTCTTTAAGTGAGCATATTTGAGCCCTCAGCACTGGGATGGTCTTGACTTGTTCCTCTAACTCTCGAACCCTTTTCAGTGCAGCTGTGATTTGTTGATGTATGCTGGACCTGTCCTGGGGAATACTCATTCTTCTGTCACCTACATCCACTGGTTTAAAAAGCTTCTCAATGGAGGCGTTGTGCTCATCAGTTGAGTCTGAACCTTTCCTGCAGGGAATATTGACAGGCATGCTGGAGGCTCTTAACAGGTGAGGCCTAACAGTAAGTCCCTGTTCACTTGATGTCTTTATTTGAGACTCCTCCCAGGCTTTTGGGGAGGGAAGCAAACCACTTCCAGGACTCTTTGACTGGCTGGTTGGCGAGGGTCCACTAGTGGCATCGCTGGTCCGGAATTCAAGAAGCTGCTGGACTTCAGTAACACGGGACTTGGGTTTAGACCCTAAAGTGGAAGCATTGGCCCATGTGTCTTTGGCTAGAGGTTGAGTACCGTGCCCGGGTAGACTGAAGTTTCGTGGCAGTGTGCTGTACTTTGGACCCCTATTTTTGCGCTGGATATGCACCCTCTTGATTGTGTTACCTTTCTCTATATCATCTACGTATTTCAGAAAGTCCAGGTCCAGGTGAAATCCGTAGGGTGTCTCTACAGAATATGGCAGCTGTTTCCTCTGAACGCCACTCTCAGAGGGTTTGAAAGGAAAGCCATTTCCTGAAATACAAAGTACATAAAGGTACACAGTCATACTTTTTGCATTCTCTGGCTGTGATTCCAATTCAAGCAGCCATTGTATTATGGAGCATGTGGAGTATAATTAGGCAGGACAACAAAGCAGTTGATGGTGTTTTTAACCATTTAAAACAGGAAATGCCAGCCTTCTTACCACTTTTCTTGTCCATTATTTCTCTTTTTGAAGTGTCATAAATGGAATCTATTGTAAATGCTGGAAACCTGTAGAAAAATCAAAGACAAGCATTTTTACACATAACATTTTCTGACTCATTGTTATATTTCACACTTTGAACATTCTGGCGATTAGCTTGCATATTGTCTGTTTTAGCACATATTATTGTTTTTTTAAAGGAACTATACAGTGTACTGGTACAAGAAACTACAATAACCTTCAAATGGTGAAGGAAAACTGTCTAAACTAGTAGACCTGTAAAGATAAAAATAACCAATAACGCTTAGTCTCTTGCAGTTGCAGCACCTGCATTGAACCCTGCAGAAGGGTGTGAAGATGACATGTTCTAAATATGTATTTGGTAAGCACAAGCAGGAATTGAAAAACGCCTGGGTTGCTTTTTAAAGATGGGCTCTGAGCCGCGGTTTGTTTGAGAACTCAAGCGCTAAGCATTCTGAGGCAGAATGGAATAACAGAGTGCCAACACAGCATCTGGTGATTAGAACATCAATCAACTTCCTGCCGTGATTTTCTTTCACAACACATGTACCTCAGGGAATAATGTTTTAAAATCAATGCGACTGTGGAAGAAACGGGGGGGTGGCGCAGTGCTTAAGGCCCCAGGGTTGTAATCAAAGCGAAACTGCTAAGACTAGGCCGTGAGCGATCGCCACTGTGCTTGTGTAAAATAGTATGTTAGAGTCCTCCTGGGAAGTTTGTGTTTACAAGCTCATAATTGCGACATGATGTGCGCTCAATAATTTGTCACAATAATTTGTCCTTTTGTCACAGCCATTTTGACGTATGAATGCACAATACCATAAGTGTAATGTAAGCTGCTAATTACAAAATTAAAGCTTATTGATAATAAATTTACAAGGCAACAACTTAAAGGCAACACAAATATAGTATATTCTGTAATATCTACAAAACACATTTCCAGTTGTTATGATAAAAACTGCTTAAACATCATTGCCACATTTGTAATTAATACTGAAGGAAATATTAAGCATCTTAATTAGACTCGTTAGTCAACAGCATGTACTTATTTCCGGGATTCTCCTCAAGGCAAATCCGTAGAACAGTAGGAATCTGAGCTTGACTGACAGCTGAATTCCCAAAAATCCGACACGGTGCAGCAGGCATGCAAAACGTACAGCTTCTTAAGACCTCCTGGAGTGGGAAGAAATAAAGCAGTGACGGCAGGGAATAAGGGATCCAAATACAAGGTCTGTCCTCAAGTCTTAATCAGGCAAAGCTGGAATGCTGCTTGTAATTATCACACAAAACATCATTTTATTTAGATATAGAATGATAGAGTGAGAGAGAGAGAGAGAGAGAGAGAGAGAGATGGTAATGGCCACTGGAGAGAAATTATTATAATAAGACCTTCATGCATTCCTCTGTCCATATTTCACATATAACTGGACTTCAGGTCATTGGATCATGCGTTGGTGAACTTTAATGCAAAGTCACTGTTTGTTGAGCTATTCACAGCACATTTAATTGAATCTAACTAAACAAATTACAGCACAAGGTGCAGAAGTGAGGGAGATAATCAATCTCATTTGCTGTCTTCGTGACACACAATTTCCCCTCTAATGTTCACAATGGGCTCTCACACTCATCCACAGTAGTTGTCTCTCTTCTCTCTAATGACAATAAACAGAGAGCGAGGGGGTGTCTGACAGGAACCTAAAGCTTGCTGCTCTGTGATGAAAGTCTCTACGTCTACAAAACTGCCCTGCAAGCTTCAGACGCAACATCTGTCAACAAACGCAACAAACAGATGCTAATACTGTTATACATTAATTGTGATTAATGCATGTAAACACATTCTCTGCATATAGAAAGCAGGACTATTTGCAAGACTACAGTCTATACCGAAACAAATGCACACTGAGAAATGTTTGCTGAAATATAAAGCGTGACAACAAGCCCCTGAACATTTAATTGAATTACTTCCTTTGACAAAAGCTGGAAATAACAGCCGTGTCCCTCAGCAATGTGCTTGTTTGCTTGGGTGACTGTGTAAGAGCAAATGACAGGAAGAGAACGTGAGCGAGAGAGAGAGAGAGAGAGAGAGAGAGAGAGCTTTTATTAAGAACATGAAGCAAATGGCTATAAATTATTCAGTTTATACACTACAAGCAAAGAGTCCTGGGTTGTCATTCGTACAACTGAAGATATTTGAGATAAACAGAGGGGAAAATTTGTCCAATCACATGTAAACACAGTACGCTATAAAACAACGTGCTAAGCCTTCAACGTATTATAAAGGTGTTTTCTCAGAGGTACATGCAGAAAACGGTGAAATGAAAGGGGGAAGGGATGGATGGATACAGGATGATAGAGGAGAGAGTGAATGGTGGCAACAAACGTGAGAAAGGAGGAGATATAATCGAGCTCCAGCGATTGACAAACAGGCGTACAACAGCAGACGCAAACGGCACAGCCAGATTCCCACAGAGATAATACGCGTGCCTCATGTTGAATAATCATTTACAAATGTCAAACATGTCTGAAGCTGTGAGAGAGAGTCTGCTAGGCTAATCAACATGTTATACGAAAGATACACACCAAAACAAACACTTTCATTAAGTGCTGCTTGTCGTATCTTTAACCAAAGCTCACATTGTATCCACAAAAACATCACTGCTCATGTAACAAGCTTACAAAAAAATGATTACGAGCGAGGTCTTATTCGGGTAGTCACACACATCCAACAACATAACGCTGGCGAAAATCCAGAGAGGGAAGACTGGTGGAAAAAAGGAGTATTATTTCTGCACTGCAGCAACAGCAGCAGAGCTGTTTGGAAACAGATTGATACAATTTGTACCCCGTCCAATCACACATACACACACACAGGAATAGGCACACACACACACACACACA
>JBAJNP010013433.1:0-12132 GCA_036877545.1 Yasuhikotakia modesta | reverse complement strand
AGAGAGAGAGAGAGAGAGAATTATAAGGACATCCATCCTAAGAACAGCTTCAGTGACAGTAATTGGACGGCAGGATTTTGACTCTACATCATTTCTGCAGGTCTAGCCTGTAGAATTCCAGCTCAAGTTGCCATTCTATCAAATCCCCTCCGTTTAGTAACATAGCAGCCAGCGTATGTCTGTTTTGTAGCTACAGAGAAAGTACCGAAAGCTGACAGACTGTGTTTTAACCTGTAAGCCTGTGAGAAACAGCTATGTTGGCCTGCCCTTGAAAAACGAATGACAAAACTTGTACAAAATAATCTTGCTGAGAAAAAACAGAAGCGGCAACCAAACACACCACCTCTGTGTGACCTGTTATATTTCTGGTAGTATTAATTTGTGAGACAAAACGCAGTTTTTTTGGTCTGGTTTCAACTTGGTGCTACACCCCTATTAAGGTGAAGGTCTTGTGTCTTTCACAGGTATTGCACAGAACAAATCAAATCTGTAATAACAAACCTGACCTTCATAGTGGTGAAATGTTTTGTTTTCCTACAGCAGAGGTTTCGTTCGACTCACGTTTTACTGACGACTACAATTCCCAAACAGCCAGATCACTGCATGTTCTCTTAATCAAATACCAGCCCCGTGAGTCCATCAGGAAACATCACACCGTATCTTGAGGGAGAGATTTTGCCTTAATTTGTCCTGCCTGCCCTCCAGATATTGACAGGTTGTGTTTAAAACGCTACACCACATTTTCTTTTCCATCCTTCTCATTATAGGAATCATTTTGTGTAATTATATTTTTAGACAATTTTTTTTTGTCTTAAAATACTAAACCTTCTATCACTTTAAAGCTGCATGATTTTGGTTATTTCTGGAGATGTAGTAAATTATAGTGAATTATTATAGCGAATGTGGATGTCTCTAATTTTAAAGTAGCTATTATACTGTATATTATACAGCATATTGTAAACCTTCTGAAGCCATACATTAAAGTTTTACATTTAATTTTTCTAAAGGTCCCACAGTTGTGACCCATGATTGGCTGTATTTTTCACATGGTGCTGGGGGAGGGACAATGGGTGAATAACGGTTTTGGGGAAGCTGTTCCTTTAAACTAAAATGCGGCAAGACCCAAGTTTTGTCTTATCAAAGGAGGGCGTGGGGAGAGGAGGGATTTGTCCAGGACACTGAATATGAATGTGTTTTTCCTCCCAGGAGACTTCCTGATAACGGCTGATGAGCGCTGCTGGAGACGCACTAATGATCTCATCGGGTGTTTTTCAGGGTCGAGATGCATTAATGCAGATGGGCGATACTTTGCATACTGCATATGTTCCGGAAGTGTTCCTGCGCTCCATGCAAGGTGCAATCATAGATCATTTAAGGTGCTCCAGAGCTGACAGGCAATCTGATAATAAACTCACAGAAAGGTGTCGAGGTGGATAGATGTAAATGTTACCAGAATCACGAGGGCTTTTAGGCTTGAGATTAAATAATGCTTTTAACATGTTCATCTTTGTCATTACCACAGTGTGCATGGAAACCGGGAAAAAGCAATATGACGCGGCAGAGATCGTCTCCGAGTGGAACCTAATTTTACACTAATGGAGGAACCAATAACACCAACAGTTTGCATCCCACATACGTTTATAATATTTGGTTATTTTCTTTCCTGCAGGAAGAGGTGAGCGTTTACTCTTCAGCTCAAGCAGTCTCTCGCTTTTGCAGATGTATTCCACATCATCTCCATTTAAGGGGAATTCGGGACGGAACAGAACTGAATAAAGCTTTTCTCTCCGGCTGAGATGGTTCTGACTCAGCTGGTAGCAGTCGAGCCCTGGGCTGCCGCAACAAAGCTCCAAATCCACCTGCTGTGACTCTCGCTCATTCTGTCTCCTGCCCTCCTTTCTCGTCCAGCTTTCTCCTCCTCTTTCTTTCTCAGCGCAGAGCTTTTAACCTTCATGCATCGGGCGGCTGCGGTGAGAAATGGAGACGGGTTGCAGGATTTAGGGCACGTTCACCTCTGATGGAGTCATTTCTTGGAAGGGAGCGCATCACTTCCTGCCTGAGGGGTGGTGGCGGAGGCTTTCATTTTTAACAGCAAGATGTTGAGGACGCCGAATCTTCTTTCATTTTTAACTTGTCTTTTTTTCTGTCTGCCTTTCTTTCTGTCCTTCACTCTGTTTGTCGGTTTTTTAATGTTTACGTTTGTGTCTTTCTTTATGCTTTCAGATGCATTAGTGTTCTGCTGCTGTGGGCTTTGCTGAGTCATTCGCCATTAAAATAATTATATCTGTAATCATGACATGATTTCAGATGATTGGCCCAATGGGGGAAAATAGTATGAAGTGCCACTAGTTCTGGGAAACGTAAAGGCTAAATGTTAATTTCTGGACTGAAATGCAGTGTTTTATCAGTGACCTCTGCTCACCGGCCCAATTTGTATGCAGGAATAAGAGGATCAGAAAGCAATTTGAGGTTATGTTTTGTGGGGATGAATTAATGCACCGTTTGGCCTAAAAAACACTTAAAAAAAGCACTGTATTGTGCTGTATATGTAGGTAACATCAGCTGCTGTGAGGTTATGGAGCAGAATTTAAGATGCACTACCTAAGCCCATAATTATCAAGGTAGATTTGGCTGAGAGATGCACACTGGGTAATTGCATACCAGCGCCCACAGAAAGCATTATTTTGTAGCACACCCACTTCTCTTATTGTCGGAGCACTCAGAGCCACCCTGAGCCACTATCACCGTAACACTCTCCCACAGCAAGCAGAGAAAGAGAAAATGAATGTCAACAAATGGCATCTTTCACCAAGCCCGGAATCAGATTTGGGGGTTGGAACTGGCCTTTTTTAGAGATTAATGCACTGCTAGCTCAATCGCTAAAACTATGTTTAGTGAGGTTTGTGTGTAGCTACGAGTGAGTCACAGGTTGGACGAAAGAAAGCCTCAGGCTTCGGTATATTGCTGTTGTATTTCTGACCTTTTTCTCAGAGTGAGGGCAAGATTTTTTGAGAAACTGCTGTAGGAAAGGGATTCAAGAAAAGCCTGGAAGAGTTTAGTTGTTGTGTGTCAATCACACGTTTGTCTTTTCACCTATTTGTGCTAATGCTAATTTGTGGAGCTTTCTTGTAACGGGTCCATATTTCACTAGCTCAGGAGCAGAACGTTGACATAACGTAACTGAGTACGTTGCTACATAACCTACCCGCAAGAACCTGTAGCATCTTTGTTTACAGGTCTGTTTTTATTATCATTAGTTTGTAAGCCATCACAAGCTGGGTTTGTAATGTGGCAGCACAACAAAAATAATGGTGCAGACGGCTTTGTTGATTATAATGAGAGATTCAGTGATGTTTTGTCTGTCTAGCCAGAGTTGTTGTTTGTGATTTGAGAACAGCAGGATTAAAGGGCAAATACTGTGTTTGTTTGTTTTTTAATACCCCCCTTTCTTCAATAATACACCTGGAATGGAGTCATATTGGGCACTGGTGAGGGGTGCCCGATTTATACATAATGTTATGTGATAAATGTTATGTGTAGACGTCACACCCCCTTATGCAGAACAAAGACCAGGTTCTTAAGTGATCATAACATGAGCAGTTTCTGCACTGAGAGCATGTGATTTTTTTTGAGGATGTGTCATTCAGATCTTCAGGCTGAGTTTCTGAAGCAGACAACAGAAGATCCAACCTCTCACACAAACTCCTGGTGCTGAGATTGTTTCGTCTGGTGACTGTGAACACACACACACACACACACACACACACACACACACACATCTGAGATCTGACACAACATCTCCCAATAAATGTTTTGGAGTTTAATAGTAATGCAAAAATGTTTAATAATAGCTAGCAAATGTGTATATTTGTGGACAGTATAAGTAAATATATTAAAATACTGATAACCATGTGGTCAAAATATTCTCTCAAAGTTATCAAAAAGATTGTTGCAGTAATGTTAGTAGAATGTTTTTCTAATGTCTATATTAACGTTGCTCTATTATAAACGTTATTCTGAAGTAGTCACTGGAACGTTTTAAAAACATTCCCTACATTTCTCCCCCCAGACAGCTTCCAGCAGTTAGCTTGTGGGGCCAGTCATGACGTTCCTGCATTCCTGAAGCATCTTCTGTGGTCTTCGGAGATCTGCTCTCCAAGTGTTCGTCTGAGAACATCCTACCAGTGGAGCCGCCGTCTGATGCAGAGTTGTCACAGAAGTTCTGACCTGCTATCGTCTGTGTGAATGTGTTGTGACAGACTGTCACTGCAATTCCCAGGACGTACTATGAGATCTGAACCTTCAGAATTATAATCTGTCCAGCGCAGGCCCTGCAGGAGATGCTGTAGACACGATCTGTGATCCATCAGTTACAAAATATGTTTTCACCCTCAGGCAAAACACATAACAGAGAGCAAATGACACCTGCGCTGTAAATGAGCCTTTATTAAAACAACTTTATTTCCTTTTTATAAAGTTATAATTCAGAGTATAATTTGCCCAAAATCATAATTATTGCTTTTCTTTACATAATTGTACAAAACATGTTGTATGAATGATATAACTATATACTTTTAGTTCGCAGGTGATAGATAGAAGGTTCTGCGATAGAAGAACCATTTTGGCTGTATGGATTCATAAAGAACCTTTACCATCTGTAGAACCTTCTGTTTCAGACGGTTCTTCATTGAAGAAAAGTGTTTTAGACAATAAAAAGGTAAAGAAATGTTTCCTTTGTCTGAAAGGTTCTTGTATGGTTTCACTGTAAAGAATCCTTTAAGAGCCCTTAAAAGGACTTAAGCAATGTTAAGATTTTAACATCTAAATATTTGATTTTTCATTTAATAGTCTCTAGATTTATTTGTTTATGTGTATATACATATATTCTATACTTTCATTCCTTTTGCTGTTATAAGAAATTAGGTTCATGTGTTGGACTGTCTGACTTGTTAATTCTGTGTCGCTTGTGTTTTAAAAAAGGTTTCAGTGCAACATCATCAAGATTTTTTTGCAGAGACAGGCAGCCAGAGGAACAACAGTCTGTCACCAGCGGCTGATGCGTTTGTGTCGTCTAATTGGTTAATGAATGACTTGTTTGTCATTGGCAGATAAGTGTTAATTAAAGGTGTCAGTTAAAGCAGAAATCTTTCTCCTCAGGCTGAAAACAAAAGCAAGCAATGAGAAAAAGTGCAAAGACGGAGTGGTGTTGTAGCGCAGCTGATGAACTTTCGTTTGCACGTCTAAAAATGTTCATGGTATGCATTGAAATGGTGCGAAATGTGTCGTCTGCGATCGTTCTCAGAGCGTCTTTATAGCCGCCGTTTGAACTTCATCCTGAGTCCTCCGGTGGGATGCTGTGTTTACATGCGAATGTGTGGCAACAGATTCGTCAAGAACGCAGATAGCAGCCAATGCAATTATCTGTCTGAGTGATTCCCTATCATCAGCCCTCAGTGTGTGCAGCCTTTTCCATTATGCCGTGTTATTTGCATGTTTTTCATTCACCGAAAATTGATGTTAAATTGTTTTTCCAACCACCTCATCTCCAATTCAATAACAGATTTTGACTTTTTCTTTTTGTGGCGCAGTATTGTATTTTAGAGAGGGTCAAGAACCAGGGAGACAAACAATTATAAGATTTGTGTTAGTTTTTATTGTCTCCACGAGGCCTGTTGAGGAAACTTTAAAATGCATTAAGCTGCGGGTCTCCGCTGGCGTTTCGGGACAGAGGTGGAAATGCGTCCAAGTAGATTAGAGATGAAATGATTGTGCTGTATCTTGTTGAGATCATCGAGAGAGATTGTTATTCTAAAGCGTTATTGTAACTTTGAACCCACAGCTGATAAAAACATGGCAGCTTACAATGTTCCTGTCAGACTGCGCTCTGTTCAGAAATGTTTCTCATGTCGTCTCCAATTATGAAGAAAAGCTGTTTGTAAATGATAACTGTTATGCTAATGGACCCAGGTAACAATTTTAGGTTGTAAAAATGTTTCACTAACATAAAACATCAAACTCATTAAAAATATTTTGAATGTTCAAGAACTGTTCAACATAACCATTTTTAGACATTATTGAATGTTATTCAAACTATTTAATTTATTTAATTCTGTAGCTTTTAAATGTTACAACTTTAAATGCTAATGCTCTGCTAATAGTAATGAAAGAATGTTTGTGATAACAGAACTTTTAGACAACGTTAGCCAACATTGTAAGAACCTTCCTGTTAGCTTGAGAGATGTCAGAGGTTAGCGGCGCACTGATGGGTCACAGCGATTCGTTTACTAGGTTCCTGAAACATATGGTGCTACTGTATGTGCTGCTGGGAACCGTTGGAGAGATTGTTTTAATTTGCTCTCTTTCTCTGTCTCTCATTAACTCAGCGCTGTGGTGGCCGTTTCGTCAGATTTGCATAGACTGGCGGTGGGGTCACAGAGGAACATATGGCTGTCAGGAAAGAACGTTTTCACTCCCTCTCGCTGGAAACCACCCAGCTGTTCTCCTCCTCGCTGGTGACGCCTGTTCAGGAACCTTAGGTCAGATAAACTCCTCGCTGTTTTGCTTTTCAGCAGGAGTGAAGCTTTACTGTCATTAGCTTCAGCGTAATGCAGAGATTCTCATGCTTTAATGCATTGTGACAAACAGTTGCTCAAAACAAAACAGAATTGCCAGGTAGATTTAACCATCCAACCCTGTGGTATTTTAGTGGCAGCTTGTTGCTAACCAACTGACTTAAAGCAGGTGAATTAGATTATCAGCAGATTTTGGATCAGTATACAGTACTTGAGCTAGTAGCCCAGACTGCCATTTATATTGCCATGCGCAGAGTGAATTCATTTTATCTGCTTTACAGCTCACGGCTCATTTAAAGCACATTTGATGTCTGATTAACTCTTTCATTGACCAATTTTGGTAACATGGTTGGTTTTGTAAATGTTATTGTATTGTACTGTGCCTGAATTTCTTCACTAACTGCTCCTGACTGCTGATATATTTGAAAAGATTCTTGATTTGACGCTTTTGATCGTGACAGAATGTGTTTTAATAATAGACAATAATATTAATAATTTCACCTCACAGTGGCGCTCTAATGTCGATTTGGAAGAACTTCATAATACGACTTCCTGTTTGAAGAGGAAGTAGGTTCACACAGGAAAGAAAACTGCACTTGTCAAGCGGGTCTTTAATGAAATGTGTCAGAACAAAACGGATTATCAAAGGAGACGAACACACACTCAATACAGCCACAAGAATTTCATTTAGACAATTAATCTTGCCCTCCCACTCCTTAGATTTGGTGTAATGAGTATGCAAATCGGCTTCTGCTACTTACGCTATTACAGTGTCAAGGTCTGTGCGTTTAATACAGTTGAGATTGTGTTCTGGAAACGTTGCGGCGCATTTTCGGCCTGATGAAACTCGGATGGCGTCAACAGTTCAATAAAACGAAACGGCAAAAGCAATGAAGCTCATTAACTGAAATGAAATGATAGCTCACAGGATTTATAATTAAACACGATTATGCAGAAATAAAAAACAGCTTGTGACACCATTGGTTTATTAGGCAAGGGCTAATTTTGACATTTCCTCAGGCAGCAAACATATACATGTATAGTGTATATACACACACACACACACACATATATATATATTTATGTATGTGTGTGTGTGTGTGTGTGTGTGTGTGTGGAGGGGGGTGGTATTGTCTTTGTAAGGACCAAATGCCCCCATAAGAACAGTTACCTGAAACCTGTGAGGCTAAATGTGTAACAGTCTTAATTATTCACAGTTTGAAGCTTTAATGACACTTTATTCTCAGCTCTTTAAATCAGCTGCAGTATTTCTGTGAGGAGTGTGAGGCAGATGTACATGTTTACCTCACGTTTAGTTTCATTACTGATTAGACATACGACTGCTATTAGGTGTGACGATAATTCTCTATCTTACCTCCAAAGCCCCGATGCTGAAAGTCGTGAGAAACAAACACACGAGATTTAAATGCCAAAAACAACAATTGTTTTTTTATAAGTGCAGCGGTAGAACAGAGGGGCATTCAAATAATAAAATAACCATAACAATGGCAGCGATCTGGGTCAATGTGTTGCCAGGAACCGGGATATGTGTGGGATTTGTGCTCTCTGACACATTAAAGTGGATCTGTGGTTTTCTAAAAGCGCTGTTGTCCTACTTTTTGCTCCTTTGCAGAGACATTGTTATTCCGTTTGTACTAACCTTCATTTAAAAGCGTCTGCCGTCAACAAGGTTTGTCTTTTAATTCTGTTAGTGGGTTGAAGGTTTTCTGTGTGTCTTTCGCTGACTCACTCTCTTTCTGTGGGACTCTGTAATGGCAGCTGGTACGACAATAGAGGAAAATAGATGTAATCATAGATATGAAAATCATACCTCTAGTGGAGAGGATATCTAGCAATTTCTTTTGTTTGTTTATACGTTTGTTCTTTCATGAGCAGTGCCGCTTTTTATGTTTGTTTACCTGTTTATGTACAGAATATATATATCTATACGTTTAGTTCACACAGCAATGTCATTTTATTATCTAACACATTAAAGGACACAAGCACACAGGGTGATAAGGAAGAGATTGGAAATATATGCATGTTTAAAGTGTAACATGTAACTGCAATATCTAACTTTTTTAGGCATAAACTGATCTTATAATAATGATTTTAATTTGATCTGTCAGGTCTGATTTCACAGGAAATGTCCGTCTGCAGACAAAAAGAAGATCCGGCCGCTATATATTGCATATCTGGACGCTATAGAGGTGTAAGTCTGTTTTTACAGCAATTGTTAAAAAAACTCCTACAATGTTTGAATCAGGCGGTAGAGAGGTGACGCTTTACAGCTTTAGAAGCAAAGTCATGTTTAGCTAATGCCACCTAATATCATAGATTTATACATTGTTAGCCAATGGCTAATTCGTTCATTAATCTGCTTGACGTTCGTAAAACTGTTGCCAGTCCGGTACAGATGATTCGACAACACGAACGAATAGCAGCTGTAACGGATTAATGACAACAGCTGCAAATACAGTTAAATTGTCACAGTTTGGTGTAAAAACTATGTTGTTTTTCAGTCTGGGCTGCGGGCCAGAGCCCCACAGCTGTGGTTGAGCGGTTTGATTGAATGAGATGTTCTTTACCTCACACTATGTTTACTGCGAGGTTGCAGGCAGCTATTTTGAATGCTGAAGGCCCACTGTATTTATATTTATTATTGTGTCTGAAAGTTTATATCCCCGGATATGTTTATATTGTAAGTATGTCAGACATTTGAAGCAACGGGCTGAAATAAGCTCAAGTGTAGTGTCATAACTGTAAAGTAGAAGTGAAAACTACAAACAACAACACTGGGATTGCTTTTATCCTTTTCCAACGTATGGCCACGTTTTATACTTTGCACTTTCAAGGCACCTAATCCTCTTAATAGGAGGCACACACAAACACACTCACACACAACCACACACACAAACACACTCACACACAACCACACACACAAACACACTCACACAGTAAAAAGAAACAAACCGTTTTTCTCAATTGCTTTGAAATAGGTGCTTAGCTGCCAACCTCATCATCTTCACTTTCAGCAGAAGAAGAATCAGTTTAATGCCTCTTTCTGAACTGAGGTAATCTGTGAGGTTGAGGTTGTGAGTGTGGGCAGCCAGCTTGCTAAAACTATATTGTGTATTTTTGTTGGTTTCTTTGTCTTGGGTCTGTACTGAACTAGCACCACTGCTACATTTACATCAGTAAAGGGTTGTGATCAAACACATCTTTGATAGCTAATGCACCACTGGGCTGTTTCTAAGCCTCATATGACTGGTCTGTTTCCTCTTGCTGTGCCAACACTATCCTCCAGCTTTGTAATGCAAATCTCTCGTTATATAGTTCTACAGCTCGACTCCACGCGGGACGGCGGACGGACTGAAGCTATGATCTGGATGCGAGAAGCAAGGGAAACCGTCAGTGAGCGACGACCATAACAGTTAATTTCTCTTCTAAACTAACTAATCTAACTCTATCGTTTGAAGTTCCTCCAAGTTTTGCTCTGTGCGCCGTGTTGTAATCGCCTGTTTTCTGCTTCTCTCTCCCTGTAGTTCACCTGGAGATGTTATTTATGAGCCGGAGCCCAGAATCAGCAAATCCACCAGCCGCAGGGTCACCAGCCGATGAGGATGAAAAAACAAGATTCTGTCCATTTTTAATTAGCCCTTAAGATAAACCATCAGGAACTTTGCGGCTTCTCTCAGTCGTCCATTTTCTTCTCGCTAATGCGCTGAGTGCTGCAACAACCTCTAATGTCTTAATTACAGGAGCGCCGGATGGAGATAACAGACCTCCATCACCTCAGAAATAAAGAGCTTATGTGAGCGGCCGGCAATGTGAACACAAGGTGAAGCAGATCTCAGTAAACAGCACAAGAGCTGATGGTTCTTCACTCATCACTGACCTGAGGAGAGGAGAGAAGAGGGCTTCAGTGATGGGAATGATTTCAATTAGCTTATCCTAGCAGCAGCGGGCCATAAATCTCTCTCCTCTATCTTAATCACCTTTGCCGCGCGGCTGGTAGTCAATCTATAGCAACGTAATCTGTCTACATGAACACTACATGTCAGATTTAAACCCTGTCTGCCGGCTACATCATCACAGTTTAATTGGGCTACAAAGGCAATGGACTCCAGCGTCTTAACTGTGAGCTGACTGTCACTTTTGTGCCACTGGTTGTTTGCACAGTTTTAAATCGGGTAACTGCAGTCCTAGGAAAAGGTGCTTCACTGTGCCGCAGAGGAACCATTTTTGGTTGTAAGGTCCTTTATCATACATAGAACCTTAGGTTATCTATAGTGGAAAAGGTTCTTAAGATTATAAAAAGGTTTCAAAGATGCTTTCAAGAATATTTAAAGAAAGGGTTGTTTGAAAAAACAAATATGGCTGTTCTATGGCTGTGAAGAATCTTTTTGGAACCTGTTTATGATGTTGTTTATAATGTCCCTGCATTGCAAATAGTTGTATGTCTATTATGTTTTATATATATATATATTTAATACCTTGAGCCTGGATTCTCAAAAACAGCTGTTAAATTATGAACATTCTTGATGTATAATGTAAAAATATTAAATGCCTCCTTGAAATTTAACTACTTCTTAGTTTCAGTGTTGATGACATTCGGGTTAGTTTACATGCAGACATCAGTGTTAAAAAGTGTGTAAGAGATCATGAAAGATGGCAAAACTCTGTGTAGTCGAGCCCTCACATTGGCTGTTGCTAAGATACCAGGATGCTGCACTTGTCAGTGGAAACAGGATCAGTAAAGATCCACAGAGAGTGGCCACTACATGTTAAGTTAATTTTGTCTGTCGGCTTTTGGTTGCACTCTTCATTAAAATGCTTTTTATATCTTCAGATGTAAAAAAAGAAAATTATTCCACTTCCAGCCAGTTTCTGGTGGGTTTAATTGGTGCACATTTGTCTCCATGTTAACAGGACTAAAATCTAGAGCTGTTGAACTGTGAGTCTGTTCGCCCTGAAACATTTGCGCGTACTTGTGATTCTCTCATGCTGTCATTTTAAACTAGTTTGCGTGTGATGGTGTCAGACACTTTAGTATGACATCATCTGGAACAGATTTAATGAAGTCGTATGTCATTAAACTTCTTACATCACAAACTCTCATCAGCTGTTGTTTTTGTGTTCAGCAGCACCGAATGCTTGTTTGAATCGCAGTTTGCACGACAACTCGATGCTTGTTCAGCATTGGTTGAATGCTTCCACCCCAGAGCTGAGATGACAGTGATGAAGGAGGCGGTACCACCTCACCAGCACCGCCCCGGCCTTGGACCGCTCGCTCCGCTCCGCGGGTGCCCATTTGCGCACAGGCGTGGACAGCAGGGCTGGCGGATAGACTCATACAGCAACAGTAAGAGCGAGGGGCGATTAGGAAGTTGATGTTATACAACAATCCCTCAGGAGCCTATTTGTATTTATAAACGTTTAAAAAAACATTCAGATTAGTGGGAAATAATGTCTGGCTGTAAAGATAAACGCTGAAATGATTTTGTAGAAGTTGGCAATGTCGGTAAATGGTTTAAATGGACAGAAATCTTAAAGAAAT
>JBAJNP010013432.1:0-12133 GCA_036877545.1 Yasuhikotakia modesta | reverse complement strand
GTGATGCTCTGTACGTTACTTGTTTAGTGTCAGTGGGGTAGACAGTGATGCTCTGTACGTTACTTGTTTAGTGTCAGTGGGGTAGACAGTGATGCTCTGTACGGTAATTTGTATAATTTATTTATTTAAAAAACATTTTCACTCATTCTGGGTGACAGGTTACAAGCATTTATTTGTTTAGGACAGACAGTGTTTCACAGCATATTTAGTCAGAATAACTGAGACATTCATTTAGAAATGGAGCAGAAGATTGAAAGCAACTGCCCTCAGTTACCTTAGGAATGGTTGGCAGTTATGATGGCAAACAGAATAAAAACGTAACTGGTTAACTGAAGATTTTACATCAACCAAACAAAAGCAGCGGCTCATGACGCCTGTGGTATCAGACAATTTAGACCCAGAGAAGCAGAATATATATATACTGGTCTTCAGAGATGTATACTCAAAAACAGTAAAGTACAGCAGCTTCTGTGATGATACTACTGATTTTAGACATTTATAAAACATTGCATTGCTTTATTAGGATTTTTCAGGCATACAGCTTATCTAATACATATTGTTAATGCCGTCTAAACTAATATAACCAGTTATAGTGATTTGGGCTCAATCACGCCAGTGCAACATAATTAACAGGCTTATTAAAGGATTATTATGACAAATAATTTAAAGGTCGTGACAAAAGTTAATGTTGTAAATACAGTATTTGGCCAGCAGGCCAAATGTACCCTATCATCAAACTTACCCTGTACAGTTTGAGGGTGGAAAGTTTCTTTCCTGTAAAAACAGACCTGACAGGACATACATCATTATTTTTACTTACCATTGTGATTCAAGTAAGCAACCAATGACACGTTCTTGCTCAATAACTGATGTGTTGTTAATATTTAACCTAAAACCATATTTTTAACTTGACCAAAACATTGATAAGAAATTAAAACTGACAAAGGCTTGTTCCATTTTCATGTGTTAACATTAAAACAGGAAGATGTGCTATAGTGCTAGTCATTTTTATTGGTTACTTGATATTATGTGAGACAATCTGCTGTTGTCCAGCAGGAGAGAAGACTGGACTCCAAACGCTCAGATGAAGATGAAGGAATGCTAGGAACAAATGTGAGAGTCAAACTGAAGTCACTACAGAAGCTGAGACAGCGTTTGGAGGGACTTTATAGAGTAAGAGTACAGAAACACTGCGAGCATTTTACAATGACTGATAGAGATATTCATCAGGAAAGAGTGTGTTCTCTGCAGGTGGTTATCCTGTTCTCAGGATGATATGAACTCCAGAGTCAGTGAAGACAGGGCCGCTCATATCTCCAACCTTCAGTGCAAACGAGACGTCTTCAAACGGCTTCTGCATCTGACCTGACGCAGAAACACACAGAGACGGAATATTACTCATCCTCTCATTCACATTTATGATTTTATTACAGGTGATTTAAATATGAGATCACAGCAGAACTGTCTACAGTGTGTGTGTGTGTGTGTGTGTTTGTGTGTGTGTGTTTTACCTCGGCCGAAGACACCCAGGTCTCCTCCGTTGCGTGCAGAGCTGCAGTCACTAAACTGAGATGCCAAACTCTCAAAGTCCTCCTGACCAGACTTGATCTGTTCAATGTACTCTACATACACACACACACACACACACACAGGTTTATATCAACCAACACACACACTACACAGTTAATGAACGCACACACACACTACAGTGATCTTACTGTGAATGAGCTGCAACGCCTCCTCTTTGCTGCGGGTGATGTTCTCCTCTCTCCAGGAGGACGGGCGGCGGGACTGGTTGTGTTTGACCAGCAGGTGAGAGCAGCGAACCTTCTCCACCTCCCCGACTCCATCAGCCCCCGCCGCACTCGGCCTCTCCCACTGACTGGCATTAGTGATGTGATTGAAGTAATAAACCCTACCTGAGGCAGACATCAGAAAACTTATTTAAATGATAAAATTACTTTCAGAATAATAGAAATTGCTACTGCGATGTAGAATATATAGTAAGTATAATTAAATTGCCTGCATTACAATGAGAGATTACTATGTGACCTGGTCCCCTGAGATGAACAGTCACTACTTACAGATAGTTGGGAGCATCATCCTTAACTAGTTTTTCTCAGGGCACTTTTTTTTCTGGGCAACACAGTATGTGCACAACGGCCTTCTGACAAAAACTAAGGGTTGCTAGATTTTATGCTAATTGCTTTATGAGGGAAAACTAGTCACTAAGGTGGTCTAAGGCTAGTTGGACACATTGCCTTTCTAGAGTAAATGCTCCTGAGGGGTCATTTTCAAAATAAGTGAAAACTGACTGACCAGGTATGATCAGACTGAGACTGATGTTTGACGTTACGGCCTTAAATATACTTAGATGGTCATAAAACATAAACATTCAGTAGTTTTTAATGACTGCAGAACAAGCAAAAATGAATGGCAGGAAAGTTGACACTTCTTTTACAAAAGATTTACTTATATTTATAGCTTAATTCCAAAATGGTTTCAGACGTGATTACCAGTTGGCTGTGGGAGGTTATTGCAAATGACCAACTACAAATAAATGCAAGATCACGGTTAAATCAGATCTTTTGCGTTTTTGTGGCTACATATGGAATTGTTCAGTTATTTAGATCATAACCTCTATCTGTATAGTTAATAATCTGCGTTATTATTGGTGTTTAACGAGCAGATCTTCATATGTTCAGGTATGTCAGCACTGAACCTCATGCACTGAACAATACATCTTCACTGCTGCTTCAGTCTCTCATGTGCGTTATCATCTCGGTCCTGACGGTTCGGTGTCGGTTAGCCGTTTAGCACGCGCATGCAGACGTGAGGAGACTCGGTTCCGGGTATGAACGAGAGCCCGAACCGAAGAAACTCACCCGAACTGCGGCTCATGCGCTTCTCCCAGCCGGGCGGCAGCTTCTCGTCATCGGACATGATTGTGATCTGTCGGTTCGGTGGAGGTCTGATCGGATATAGGTCTGCTGCGGCTGACGCTGCAGTGTCTGGTTCTCTGTTCAAAACGCTCAGTACAGACGGTCTGAATCCTTTCATCTGTTATTTACAACTACTGACTCCTATAGTTGTCCATTGGAATTTCTGATCACCACTCTTTATAAAATTGTTTAAATAAAACGACTTGTGCTGTTAAATCAACGTTTGTGATTGGTCCATCGTCATCAGCGCTTAGAAAAGTATCAGCTGTCACGTGACGACTCTTCTTCGCTGCTGCGTTTTGTGAGATGTGTACATAAATAAGTTTGAACACAAGAAACATTGAACACAATAAACATTGAACACAAGCGAACTGATATCGGTTGAGTTTAACAAACGTACGAAAGGAGTAACTTTTCTCTTTAAACTACTTTTTACGACGAATCACAACATATTAAACCGATTAACGACACTCGACGTGCCTCCTACCTGAAATATCATTTGCCGAAGTTGCTGTCAGTCAAACGTCCTCGTTCCTGATTGGTTACACACGAGCAGACGTTTTGACGGCGCTGCTTTACGGCACAGTCGCGAAAAGCGCGTCTACAGGAACGAACGGCGGAAATCAGGTACATCTGAACACATTTCATCGTTTTAAAAACATTATAAAGGCTGATACCCACATCAAAATAATACCTCGGGAATATCATTGAAAATATAACATCAGTCATTTTATTCAATTCAATTTTTATGATTTATTTTGACAGTGCCGCACGCGAACGGAGATGATTGAGGTGGTGTGCAACGACCGGCTGGGTAAGAAGGTTCGAGTAAAATGCAAGTATCCTTTAAAACAGCGGGCAGGTGATGTGTGCATGTCGCAGTGTTGGTGCACACGGTTGTCTTTAACTGGGTGTAGTCAGGAGGACACGATTGGAGACCTGAAGAAGCTGATCGCTGCTCAGACGGGCACAAGATGGGACAAGATCGTTCTGAAGAAATGGTGAGAACAAACAGCAGGAACATGACCAGTAAAACTGCATAATGCTGTAATGACAAAGGAGAACTAATGAATCTTTGGTCACATTCACAGAACATGATGTGATCTAATGAGCTTCGTCTTTTGCAGGTACACCATATTTAAGGACCATGTGTCGCTGGGGGACTGTATCCTTCGCATGGTGTCACTTGCAGGATAACACAAGAAAAGTTTTTCTTTTTTTAAAATAAAAGCACAGTTTCTTTGAGATCCTTGATTCTGAATATCAGATGAAATCCATGACGGCATGAACCTCGAGCTTTACTACCAGTAGAGACACACACACACACACACACACACACACACACACACACACACGTGTCAATGTTTGGGGTTGTGTTTAATATGATCTGAAAATAAAACTGTATTGTAATAAATAGCTATGATGAATATGATTGTTTGTAGCTAAACAGGTGATATAGTGTCATTAACTGTGTGTGTGTGTGTGTGTGATTTCTGAATCTGAAGCTTCATTTTGATGTGGGTTTTGTCTTTGAGTTCAGATGAGTCTCAGATCATTGGTAAAGTGTCATCAGTGTATTAGCATTGTTGTGTCTGGTGAAGGTGTTGGTGGACAGCCCCACTGTCACAAAACACTGAAACCATTCAGCTGGGGTAATGAAGATTTCTTTGTTGATGAGATCAATCGACCCTCGTAATACAAACGTGTGCAGCTGCGTCATCTGACACAACTGCACCTTCACATATACACTGTATCATTCATCTGCTAAAACAACCAATCAAATCAATCTTACTATATTCATATCAAATTAAGAATAATGCTAATTGTTACTATTATTATTGTTTAATAGGACCAAAGAGGGGCACATTATGACATAAGAGTCCCAGATCATACACACACAGTCAGGACAAACCTGACACTATTAACAGAAAACTAGCCTTAAATGACATTAACTTAACCATGGCCGTAACTATGACAACATTAAAAAACAACTGAACATACAGCATGACGCAAAGTTCCAAGAACTGCACAACATTTTTTAGAAAGTGTACAAATGCATGAGCAACTCACATTTTTTGTTGTCTGTTCATGTGAGAGATCTCATGAGAGAGAATGAAACTATACTTTTGTATCATCACTGAGGGGTTTTGTCCAGCACCACAGACAGCTGCACATGAGGTGAGTATCTGCTCCCCACCTGTATGTTACCATTTTCCTGTGGGACATAAGAAAATTGATTATAAATATAGAGGCATTTGGGGAGGGGGGGGGTGTCAACAACTTTAAAGGTGGCTGGCTAAACGCTTCATTGCTCTCAACCTTAGTTGACAAATAAATGTGTTGGCTAGCAAAATGATCAATAAAACCCTAAACTTTAACAACAAATGTTTGCTTTGGTCTGGCTCTGCAACCTTCTAACGAAGAAAAAAACATCAACTCACATGGTCATCTAGAAAAAATAGACGACTACCAGTGGAATGGCACAAATTACTTACAGAATTTGTACTTGTTTCCATTTTTCCTAAAACATGTAAACAAAATCTTAGCAGAAATCATTACTTTTGGTAAATAAGTGAATTAATGGAAGAAAACAGTTTGCAGTTACTTTTAATTCCCGGTGTCTGTGGCCATGTTGTGGAACAGGCTGCATCCAGAACAGCAGGCGGCGCTCTGCAGCTCCTCACGCTAAAGATTTTTAACGTGACCTCCGCTAATTTAATTCACCGATCATTTTTCTTTATTTCACGTATTAGTTGTGTATATTGAGCTGTGTTTTATCATGATGTGTTTCTGTGTTAGATGATGGGAGAGCAGATGAGAGCGTTGCTCTGTAAATCAGTAGGAACTGATCTGTCCATGCTGGATATTGAGGGTTTCATCACAGAAAACTCCTGGCTGAAGAAAGGTGGAGCTACTGGAGACAAAGCTGAGAAGAAGGACTGAACCGAGAGGTTTGTGCAGGTTCAGCATTTTGTCCATCTGTCAACATCACATGATGCTTCTTTTCCACGTCAGCGTCAGAAACATCTTCTCAAAGAGCTTCATTAGCCTCATAAAAGCACATGTCAATATGATAACGTGTCATGTGAGCGTGATGGCCGGTGGCGATCAGTCTGTGTGGTGCGTCAGGGGCTGGGCGAAGGTTTCCTGTGGCTCTTCAGTGTGTGACCGATGGCATCCGCAGAATGTCTGGACTCGGTGTGGAGCAGCAGAGATCAGAGCCCAGCCTCTCTTTACTCTGTTATACTGACACTCAGGAGACCGTGTGTGACAGCAATCGGGCTCGCAGCAGCATGAATCTACTGACCAGACCTCCACAGAGTCCCTGGATGGTGTCCTGCAGACACCAGTGAGGATGTGTTGAGTCAAACTGCTGGACTGCAGAAACCTGATGAGAAGAAAAGACCAGACAGATGCAGACAGGAATTATTATGGTTATGTTCCGTCAGGTACGTTTCTACTGATGTTATGTGTTTTCTATTAGTTAAAGTTCACACGTCAAGTAAGGAGGGTGTTGGCCTAATTCACTGACATGTATATATTTATAGATTTCTCTAAAATAATGTCTCATGTAGATGAGAACAACAATTGCTGTTGTGATGAGGAAACGGTCTCCACTCTTCCCTGCATCACCTGTGGAGAGACACTGAGCTCGCAGAGGAACTTAAGACATGAGAAAAAACACCCAACAGAAAGTCTTCAGCTGCAAGAGATGTGGCATCAGTTTTCCCACCTCACAAGAGAAGAAACTTCTTTCAGAAATACACTAAAGAAAAGAGTAAAGAAGCAGTTTCACTGTGAATGATGCGGGAAGGATTTTGTTTCCTCTGAAGGCTCACATGAAGACACACAGTGGAGAAAAGCCTTTCCGCTGCAGTGAATGTGGCAAGAATTTCAGCACCAAAGGAAACCTTGTTGTTCATAAGAGAATTCACACAGGGGAAAAACCGTACAAGTGTCCTCACTGTGAGAGGAGATTCAGTCACAAACCCCACCTGAAGAAACATGTGCATTTACACACAGATGAGAGACCATATCGGTGCTGTGAACGTGGAAAAATGTATAAGGATTCAGGATCTTTAAGTCACACCAGAAAATACACTCTGAAGAAAAACGTTATCAGTGTTCACACTGTGCTGAACGTTTCCGTCATAAATCTCAGCTGGTATCCCATGAGAGATTTCACACTGGAGAGAAACCTTACCACTGTTCTATCTGTGGCCAGAGATTCACTTGTTTAGGTAGTTTTCAGACTCATCAAAAGAAACATGCTAAAGAGCAAATTGTCCCATGATCATCAAGATGTTTTTTCACAGTTCAACCTGTTAAAGCTAAAGTCTTGAATTTTTGCTTCTTGTGTGTCATCTCTTTTTAAAAATTACATCTTTGCCAAATGAATAAATGTAAGTGGTATGCACTGGTACAATAAAATTTTTACATTGCAATATTTTGCTTTAAAGAATTGTATTTTAGCAGATGTTTCGCTTGATATGAGTTTACACAGATATGGCATTGTGTGTGTATTTGTGTGACGCCAAAGGCTGGTTCGTTATTGTGACAATTTTCCTGCATGGTGATTTAATTGTGTGTTAATTACCATTAAATGTCACATTTACCACATGAAAGTATTGTCCTCAGAATATCTCAAGACTTTAAAATAATTTTAAATAACAGAATAAAATAAATCATTTTTTAATATTTAAATTAGTTCGGCTTTAGTGAATCATTTGGTAACACAGGTAAATATAGTGATTTTTTTTCAGCAGAAGTTTTACTGTACAGCCAAAATAATAAAGCTGATCTGGTTCACATATTTTCTGTTTCTGTTGTCAGATAACAGCATGAGAACAAATGAAACCACTGAATGCGGCCCATTAAAACAAAATGTTAACCAGCAGAATAATGATTAAGAAAACTGTGACCCTATTCAAAGACTAGCCCTGCATTCCCCCCATTCCCAAAAACTCTGATCTAGACATGACACACTCATTAGCAAATAGCAAAAACAGCAAAACAGCATAGCAAAACAGCAAATAAAAATATATGATTTACTTTATTTGTTTTTCTGTGTGAAAGTCTTCACAAAACCAAACGACAGTACAGAACACTTCCTTAATTCGTTTCACCATCACATTCAACACAAAATATAAACCTCCTAAACCAAGCAAAACAAAACCTGTTAAAACAACAGAGACTTGTTAGGTATGTGCTTTCGCTGACAAAACAATGACTAGTCAGATAAAATGGTCAAAAATTCAGCTACATTCTTTTGTGCCATATCAGATCATTCTTTTGCCTAAAGATTTTCATAAACAGTTAAGTCAGTTTTTATTTGAACATCACACTTCATAACGTGATTGGCCAATGAGACAGCATTTAAAACTGAATGCAGTTTGAGGAACAAGTCACATGGGCTCAGATTCAAACCGGGAAGGCACTGCATACTCTCTGAACTTATTTGACCTCTCTCTCGAGTTCTCCAGCACTATGGCCACCCGCATCTGCCAGGCAGCACAATGTTGGCACATTTTTAGGAACAGACTTTCCTTTTGTCATCAAACAGGCGTCGGACCGTGTAGACCTGAGTTAGTGCCACGCTCAGCACAACTATCAGGTTGACACAGGACCAGAATGAGACCCGCCACAGGTTGTCCTCCAGCAGGTTTCTGTCTCGTGCCTCAAACGCCCGCAGGACCGTCTGCATTTGACGACTGCGTTCCAACCGCCGATGAACTGACTCCATGGACTCCTGTGTGTCAAAAATAAATAAATAAATAAAGGTGACGAAAATATAGACATTTTCTGTTTAAAGGAATATTGTAGGTTTTTGCGATACAATTTAAAAAGGTTTTTGTAACAACTGACAGTGTTACAGAATGTGTTAGATATAAACATAAGTTTACGTAAGCAATCAAAAACACACAGATACAGATCTGTATATTTCACTCTGTGTTCACTCTGTGTGGCTATGGGAAAGCCATTTGAAGTCAGAGTTTTATTTGTTTGATTATGTATATAAAGACAGCGATCAGCCTTGATGCCTCTGACCTCTGCTGTGGCTTTTTTGTTGGCCAATTACTTAATGACTCAATGAATCAAGTCAACTTTTTTCTTTCATTTCCTCCGTGCTTTGTTTAAAGATGACACCTGAGTGTTTGTTTCTGTAAAGAGACTAGATTCCTGTACATCATTTTCTACATAAACAGTTTCCAATACAACGTAACCAAAAACATCACATACTGAAAGAATTTGTGCATGTTCTGTGCAGATATTGTAGATTTAAGAACTCACTCGTATGTCCTCCAGCTTATATTCCAACAGGCTCTCTGGCTCTCCTAACCCCACCCACTCATCCTCCGCTCCAGCGCCATTGGACGGGTTGTCCAATATGACCTCGAAGAAGACCATCTTTTCTGAGAACCTGCTAAAGGTGTTATCAAAGCAGATCTGATAGTCTCCTTCCTCAGTGGGCTCCACCCTAAACACAATGGAAATCACATATATGATATTTATTTCACAGTCATTTTTAGTATCTTTAACCTTGTCCTTGTTTTCACAACTCTACTGTAACGTTTTTTAGGAAAATGTACTGTAAAAGCCCACTAAACAATCTGTTACACTCTTGGGTAATGTTTGGGTAATGGTAAGTACTCTATACTCTATACTAGTCTAGGGAAAAAGGTACCATGCTTTTTTTTTTCAGTTGATGCACTGTTTCTATTGTTCCTTCAATTGTAAGTCACTTAGGATAAAAGCATTTGCTAAATGCATAACTGTACATATTAACAAATGTTGCATTTTCACTATAAAATGAATGCATGCACATTTAAAAGACAACATTGTCACACCTGAAAGTATTAACGAAATACATTTAAGTTTCCTCATTTGCATTTTAAATTTGGCAATAAAAGAACATACATAGTAGGACTACTGCATATCTGCTCTTAAAAAGTGCTAAACAAATAAAAACACAGAGTAAAAATGACCAACGCATAAGCGTGATAAATTTTAAATGTACATTTGCACGTTTGCAGAATTTGCATGTTTGGGTCCTCAGTTACCCTCTCAAAATGAGCGCTTTTGTTGTCCTTTCACAACACGCATCTGTCCATCACTTTTTGAATGTGATCAACTAAAGCCTTTTCTCTTTGACTAATGATTAGTCGCCTGTCAGGGACCAGCCCTAGCAACCAATGACCTGAGTGATAGAGTCAGTCGTCAAAAGCAACAGTATTAGTGAAAGAAAGCTGTATCACAATAAAGCCGAATGAACGAGTGGCTGGTACAGACAAACACTCACATGTGGACACCGTCAGATCGGCGAAGCTCTGAGACCAGCTGGATGCTCCGAGGAGAGAAGATGGAAAAATCGACATCCATGCCTGCTCCAGCAATCACCTGCAAAAATATCATCCGTTCAAACCTTCCCATCATTACCACAGAAGATCCAAGACAAGAAATCGCCATAACAACCTCTACCCCTCAACACAAACTAAAGCACGAGACTATTCCTATAAGCGACCTTCATACAGCTTGTTCAGGCGAGAGCTGACTGTATGAGAGCTGACTGTATGAGAGCTGACTGTATGAGAGCTGACCGAATGAGAGCTGACCGTATGAGAGCTGACCGAATGAGAGCTGACCGAATGAGAGCTGACCGAATGAGAGCTGACCGTATGAGAGCTGACCGTATGAGAGCTGACCGTATGAGAGCTGACCGCAATGCTTCCCTGGATGGTGCTAAACCTTTGCCAGGACAAACATCTCGCACTGTATTCACTACGGCCATCTGTTACCCTGATCGCCTGCGGAGGATCTCTGAGGGTATCTGAAGATCTTACGAATCTGTCAAATGATGTTTTGCCTTAACGGTTTATATGAGAAGGAAATATATCTCTGACTCAACAGTGACTTTAGAAACGACAGAAGTCAGTGTGACGTGTTTGGATCGGAACCTGGTACTCGATCTCCATGCTGCCGTTGGTGACGCTCGTCTGGTAGAAACACTGTCTGCTCGCCGCGGGCAGAACAAACGTGAACTCGCTGTCAAAACCGGGACTGAACGCGTTAACAACACCGACAACCAGCGACACACACCAGAGCAGCGCCGCGGCGCGCGTCCTCCGCGGGGCCGCCATGTTGGAATCAGTCGATCCCGGCCCTCATCCGCCCAGCCAATCACAGCACTTCGAGTGTCCGCCCGCAGCCAATCAGCGCGCAGTCCGCGTCTGCGTCCCGCTGTACCGTCAACACGGAGATGAAGATGCAACATGACGTCATTAACATCCGTATACATGTGCCGAGCCTCTTCTTTTGCGTCTCTGTCACACTAACGCTTCGCGTTGAGTGTCATTCATTCTGCTGCCGCCAGACTGCAGGACTGGTAACCGATCACAGCTCAGCACCGCCATTAAACCTCGATTTAAACGCGACTAAACACAGACTTTCACCGAAAGGTCCTGCAGCTCATCTGGCTTTGATTCGCAGGGAAACACACAGATCAGGTGCATTAACTGAACACGCTGTATGTCGCTTTGCATGAGCCAAATGTAAAAGTTATTAAACCGTGTTTGGACTCACCGGCGGCTGCATGTTTTATGCGTGTCTCGTAACAAACCTGTAACCTTTGAGTGCTTAGGAAAGACAAGCTCTGGTCTGTTTCCAGCCTCAGCTTCGTGTGATTGAAATGTAACTGAACCAAAGCGTGTCTGTGTGTCTATGAACATGTGCACCAGACACGTCATCCTGTGGTCTCCTAAATTATCCCTGTTTCCCAGAATGTTGTGTAATTGTGTGTTTGTAGTGTGAGATCCGCATGCATCTAAACGCAACAAATGTTGTTTTCCATGCACAAAGGATAGACAAACAAGCTTTAATTTTAGTGGTAATGAAGTTCAAATACACATATTTACCATTTAATAAGAATTTGTGTGAAAAAATTCAATTATGTAAGATGTGTGTTCTTCCTGTCGATAACACAATGCCCAATGACACTTCCTTATACTGAATTATGTTGCTTTCACAGGCAGATGATTTAAAGCAAAAAAACAGGGCTGCTAGTGTCAAAAAAGACTAAAATGCATGTTTTTAAAACATAACAAAGACAAAGTCATTTACAATTTTTTTCTATTAAAAAGTACTTTACAATTCAGATTATAAACATGCAGGTAAAAACTTCTGCATTTTAGTTT